>CAXAQZ010000783.1:0-71253 GCA_963971145.1 Sussaba pulchella
ATTCAATGTTGTGTCTTGCATCTCATTCCCAGAATATAATTCAAGTTGTAAAGCTAAAAGACCTTCAATCAATGATTTGTGTCACTTGCGTATCATTCGATGAATGGAGTTTCAATTTGTTACCTGCGTTGAATTCATTTTTGATCAATGATTTTGTTGCGTCACGTACTTTCCAACGATTGAAATAACTTTATCTTACAATTTTAGTTATAATATGATTTGTGATGCGCAGTGCTATCAGATGAATGAAGTTTACAGTTTTTACAAATTCTATAGTTGATTTGACATATAATTTCATTTTCGTTTACATACCTTAACGATTGGAAAATATTCCAGGTTCCTTGAGAATACACCGATCACAGATCCATTCAAGTTCATTGTGCTTTCTATCAATTTCACCAGACATACCACTCCTCCGCCTCGAACATTATCGAAGAAAACTCTCACCAATATAGAATAAATAAAATATGTCCATCATTTTTATTCGCCATGTCTTCTTGGTTATTAACTGGTTGACCACAACGAACTGTCAGATTCTGTACGTAGTCGCTATCTCTATCTTAATGATACAGCTTGTTTCGTATTTTCGGTCGACTGATCATCAGTGACCGTCATCACTAGCCGTGGTCAATACTCGTATGAATGAGCGAATGTGGAGATGTCAGTGATGGTAGAATAACCGCGTCTGATCTGACAAGCTGACTGACGCTACGACTACTGAAAAGTGTGCCACAGCTCTGAAAACGATTTTGGAGAAAAACGTCGGAAACACGATTTTAATCATAAACATAATTCGATATCTCCCGCATAACAGCACCTACAGCACTGGTGTTGGTCCCAATCGAAATATAATTTTTTTTTGCATCTAACTGCAATTAGACATTTATGAATAGCGCGGTGTATGAATAAAAATATTCCGAAGTGGGGTTACAGTTAGCTCGGTTCACAGAATAAGATAGTGCAGTCGCGTCTCGAGGGCAGGCCGGTAAGGTAGGTAACGGTAAATGTACTTGTCTCGAGACGCTACCGCGTCTCTTGATTCGACGTGTTTGATAAAATCAGCAGTAGATCAATCCTGCTAACATTATTGAACGTTAAATAAAAAATGCACTCATTAAAAACATTTCGTTCGTACGTGAAATTACTCAATATAAAAAAGTTATTGGAAACACCGCTTAGATCCGTTAGATTCGCCCCCGACGTCAAAGCAGACGACTCGACATCAGACTGAAGTAAGGCTATGAAGAACGATGCGAGTATTGCCTAGCCAATCAGCAGGCTCGCTGGAGCATTACTGTGGCCAGCATCGATATGGAAATCTCGAAAAAACGCATTTTTTCAACATCTATTATCTTTACGAGTTTACATCCGATCATAAATATTATGATTCACATAGCATCTGTGTGACCAACGGAACCGATGTGCAAAAATTTGTTTAAAGAAGATTAGCCGTTTGAGTAAACATTCGTGAGGAAGGAATCGGTGTTTCGCGGGAACACCACGAAACACATAACTCCCGTTTTCAGCCGGGAGTTAAAAATTGGACAACATTCGATTTAAGCAGTCCATTGTTGGGCTGAGAGGTGGATACGGATAGTACCACAGAGCAGTCCGGAGGATGTTTATTTTTATTCCGAATTAAGTAAGTAGGATAGTAAACGAGTGAAAAATGATTTTAAAAAATATTAATAGTTCCAACAAAAAAAAATCTGACCGAAACTAATAAACAAGTACAACGTACTCACTTCATTTTAGGGATTTAATCATATATACGTTGTAAAATGATGGTAAAAATATGAAAAGCTGGGATATAAATTCACCAAATTTCGAAAATGTCGAAAATGTACTGAGAATAGCAATAAACAAATCTGATGGGTAAAAAAGTTGACGAAAGGGACTGCAGGCGGACGGAATACTGCCCAAAAATGAATCGGTAGGAAGACAAACATGAATAAAGTAAATAGTAACGATGTTGGATAACTAACTTGTTAGCGGATGATCCACTCAACTTCTGCAAAAAATTCCACAGAAGAATTGCTGTAAGGTTTGTTTTAACGTTGAAAAAAAGCGATAAACTACAAAAATATTCATGTCAATCTTGAAAATTAAATAATAATAAAAATAGTAATAATGATAATATTAATTCGCCCGCCCGTTTTGTCAGTGAGTCGGAGCCTCAACGGTCCGGTCGAGCGCAATCAACAAATAATAATCATAAAAAACTATTCATCGAATTAAAAAATAATGATATAGAAAGAAAGGAAAAAAAATTCAATTCTGAAGGCGAAATCCTGAAGGGAATACTTTATTCGGTCTTCACCTAATTACCCAAAACTCTCAAATGGCCATGAAAATTTGCATGGGAATCCAAATGTGCATAATAGAGAAAAATTCTAAACAATATAGGAATCCCTATTTGCATTTTTGTTGAACGAGAGCAACGCTTATTATAATTTACGGTGAGGTATTCCGCGGCGGGGGTGGGGGGGGGTCACACGTCGCAAAACCCGTCGCCAAGGCTCCGGCGATCTTGACGATTCCCGCTGGAAAGTCTAGGAATAGCTAACGATCCCTTGCGTCGAGATCTGGTTTGCTACGATAAGATCAGTGGACTGTAAAGTCAAGGAATTGTTACGCCTATGGCTCTAAAACTGACCCGAATCCAACTAGGGTTCGTTATCAACTCTGCCCTCGTGCAAAATACACGTCACGAGGGAACACGTCATAATAACGAACCTAAGGTTTTCGGATCGCCAGGTTAAGTTTTTTGGTGAAGCCTTTCCAAGGCTGTATTACGTCATCAGATGGTAATACGCGTAACAATAGGTCTGTAGCCCAACGGTGTCTTTATAGACGGCGCAGTCTTCCTTCGATAATCAGAATCAGGACCAATATGAGAAGCGAGTAGAACGTTATGTATATCAGTGTACTTACCGAAATGTTGGCCAAAGGTCTCGTTTCCTTGAACTTCCGTTGCAGCAAACAGTCGATGTCCTCAGAGAGCGAGTAACGAACCTTGGGGAGTACAATGGGAAACCGGGCGAAGAATCAGGGCTCTCCAGGAACTGGGAAGATGTCTTCGGGTTTACACAAAGGAGAAGGTCACGATTTATAGGCGAATGGTGATTTTTATTTACTTTAATTATCACTTATTAATCGGATACAAATAATAGTTTCACGAGTTTAACGATGGTAGGATGTTGCAGCAAACACTCCGCGTTACAATTTCGAGTTTCTAATACTTCGTTATTAATGGGTTGGAATTAGCACGGCAGCTAATTGTTCCGCACTCAACCGCACAAAAACGTCTTCTGTCGATCATCGCGCGATTCGCGATGCATCTTTCAGGATGCAGGGGAAATAAAAGTAGGGTGGTACCTCACGAGAGATATGTCGGATTGCAACTTCTCCTCCGCGATGCATTGTCTTGTCGCGAACTGCTTAGGTGGTTGCAGCGTATATGACACCGGATGTCGCTATCGAAATGCAGTGACCATGAATTAAATCCGCGGTATCAAAACGCGAGACTGCTGTATCGGTAGACTAAACATTTAAATTGCCAGAGAGATTTTTATTATAAAAAAATATTCTACGAATACAAAGGCAAGGTTTAAACACTAGCCTTAACAGAATGCTTCGAGCGTGAGTGGAACCGCAAGCGTTGAAGTAATACCTTTAGTCTTTCGTGTCTGGCCGCGTCTGGAATTGGTGAATTGTTACAATTCAGCAGTTCAAGTTTTCAGCTAGGTACGACGAAGATTTTGTCATTAGTTTTGGGCATTATCTGGCTACGGCTAATCTTTCAGCAGAAGCCGTTGGTGGTTGCCGGTAAACCGAGAAAGCCAGCGACGACTAATCCATAATCGCGCCAAGATCGTTTCTGCACCGGGAAGGAAGCCGCACCGCGTTATCGCAACCACCTTAAATCCCGTACACTCCTAAGAGTTTCCCCAGCCTCCTTTGCTTTCTCAAAACCATTGTTTCAACCTTACGCGACTCTCGTACGGATCACTAAACGAGATTTTGAACCTTAATTGCCTAACGTTTGTCAAGATGCGTGTTCACTAACAATGAGATAAACAACATAACGTCTTTGTATACAGAGACGCTTCGAAATGATTAACGGCTGTGTTTCCAAAACGGTGAAGGGAGCGCAACAATTTCTTATTTTTGAAATTTCAGGCAGTAAATCATGTCCAAATATTGAAAAAACCGATGATCAATCGTTATTTTTCTATTCGGGGTCAGATTTGTATGTAGCAAACTGCATTTGAATATGATTGAATCTGTAGTCAATCAACTGTGGATATTGTTTTCGAGTACAACAATTTTGTTCTATACAATGTTGTAAAAAGTTGATGGAGCTGTGAGTTTAGTTCGTCGGTTTTCATGTTCACTTCTAGGTAACAAAGAGCGCTTACTGATAGTTCGTTACTGCCTTTTTTTTGCTCCGTCATAGAGGAAACTATGTTATGGTGAAACATTTTTCATACAGATCTTCATAATATTATGCTTATAATGTGGTAAAACTTCGGGAGAACACAGTGGAAGGAAATGTTCGGATATATGCGTGTAATGGCCTCCTAAACTTCAAACGTCTATAACTTGAAAATCGATTTAACTATAGCCCCTTACCTTTGCAGATATATGCAGCACTATAATCACTTTATTGGCTATAATGTTCGTCATGAATGAAACTGTGGCTCGGATTTTATGTCGTTTTCAAATTACAGAAGAAGGACGTTTACGCCATAGCGATCGCAAGTTTTGAGATATTTGTCTTAATAGTTATTCACGAATTGGTTTGCACCCAAGGTTAGTTGGTTTTTGCAATATGCATTGGGATTTTCGGGTGATTCCGGAAATTTCGAAACTAATCGTATTAAATTGAAAATTCTTAAAAACTCCCGACTGCAAAAAAAACGCGAAATAAAAACAAAACGTAAAAAAATATATATTATAAAAAGTATGTTATAAAAAAATATGTTTAATAAAATATATTTAAAAAGGATAAAATAATTCAAGGCATTTTCTTAGTTTATTCATAGTTTAATTTATAATAGGTCAGTTCGGTGAATTCAGTACTTTGAATCGTAGTGATTTCTTTACTTCTCTCAATTGAGTCGGAAGATGTCTTCTTTCGCATTGTTAAACATTTATATTCCATACCATCTTTATGTTTAATTAATGACGTCTTCCGACTGAATTGCGAGCAGTAAAGAAATTATTACGATTCAAAATATTGAATTCACCGAAATGACCGATTATAAATTAAACTATGAATAAGCTAAGAAGATGCCTTCAATTATTTCACCCTTTTTAAATTTATTTTATTAAACATACTTTTTTATAACATACTTTTTATAATATATTTTTTCTTTAAGTTGTGTTTTTTATCGGGTTTTTTTGCAGTCGGGAGTTTTAAAAAATTGAAAATTTTTTTTTTCATTCTTTTTAAATTTATTAAGTTTTTTTAGGTTTAAAATTTTTTTTATCGATCTAAGATTATCGAACAACTCTTTTAATCTAGGAAAATTCAATGAACCTCATCGATACGATGTCTGACAGCGTTGATTTGAAATTGATTGGAACTCAGCGGTTGTACAAGAATGTGAATTCATTATCGAATAATCTGAGAAAACTCAACGAACCTCATCGATAAGATGTCTGACAGCGTTAATTTTAAATTGATTGAAACTCAGCGGTTGTACAAGAATGTAAATTCATTATCGAATAAACTAAGAAAATTGAATGGACCTCATCGATAAGATGTCTGGCAGCGTTAATTTTTGATTAATTGAAACTCAGCAGTTATACAAGAATGTAAATTCATTATCGAACAACTATTTTTAACTCCCGGCTGAAAACGGGAGTTATGTGTTTCGTCGTGAGCAACGTGAATTGGCGTTTTGTCGGTAACGCGTTTTTGGCCAAACGGCTGATTTTCTTCTTACAAATTGATGTACATCGGTGTCGGAAGTCACAGAGAGGGTTTTGCTTCCATAATATTTATGATCAGATCTCAACTCGCGGAGATATTAAATGTAGAAATTTGAACGCTTTCGAACGTTTTCTTCAAATCGCAATTTTGATCGGTTCGACTGCATGCATTGCAGACTTCAC
The DNA here is from genome assembly GCA_963971145.1 of Sussaba pulchella. NCBI lineage: Eukaryota > Metazoa > Arthropoda > Insecta > Hymenoptera > Ichneumonidae > Sussaba > Sussaba pulchella. Next base: position 6,124 of record CAXAQZ010000783.1, read on the forward strand.
GGCATCGTCAGCTGTGACAGCGCGTGTGTAAGTGCAGTGGAACGTATCCGTGTATTTTGCATCGAGGCTCTGGACGATATCGCTGAGTGCGAGAGAGACAGCGCGATTGGTCGATCGTTTTAACCTCGAAACAGAACTTTCAACGGAAATTTTTTTTTTTTTCTCGAGTGATTCAGAGTGAACATTTTTTATCAATTGATTTCACGTATAAACGATATTTTTTTAAAGAGTGCATTTTCCATTTAACGTTCAATAATTAGCTAGTTAGCAGGATTGATCTACTGACGATTTTAACAAGCACGTCGAATTAATAATTCTGGATACTTGTATTCGGGCGTGAAATTGAGATGTATGTGAATGTGGAGGTTAGGTCGGATGACGTGGTTATGCCCGGTGATATTGTTTTATTTATGGCCATCAACTGATTTCACGTACGAACGATATTGTTTAATGAGTTCATTCTTTTTTATTCAACGTATGATAATGTTATCAGGATTGTGAAAAACGTGAATATTGATGTTCAGCTGGACGATGTGGTTATGCCCAGTGATATTGTTTACCTCGGTGGAATTGGCAATTCGAAAGAAAAAAATTGTTGTCGGATTCAATTTTTTTTACTTTATCTTCCAACCGACAAAACTTTAGACACAGCGATTTGTCAGAATGCACAATATGTATATTTGTTTTCATTATTTTTCCTATATGAGTCAGGTCCATTTCGAAGCTGCATTCATTCAATGTTCACCTGCTCAAGACATATTCAAAACCTATAATGACTGGGAAGGACGAGCGGAATGCACTGACATTTGGTCAAGGCTACGTCGAGCCGCGCTCGAAAACTGTGCAATGCGCAGACATTTGGTCTAGGCTACATAGAGCCGCGCTTATAATCTCCATAATGCACTGCGATTTGGTCAAGGCTGTATTAAGCCGCCCTCAAGACTCCACGATGGGCTGACAATTTGTCATGGCTACATGGAGCCGCGCTGAACAATCACATGATGCGCTGACATTTCGCTGAGACTGTACTCAACTGCGCCCAAGGACAACCAGCATGTGCCGCAGCTAGTCGATACTTTCAAAGTCTTGTCTCATCAAATTTCTATACAGTGGTCACGTTTTACGATATTGAATCGATAAACAATAGTACATTATGACACTAGTAGCAAAAATTGTTTTGTGACGTGGACGTCTTGTTCGAGCCAAATGATTCCAATCATTGGCGGACGTGGAGAAAATTATATCAAATTATCTTTAAAAAGTATGAAATAAAATAAATTTAAAAAATTTAAAAAAACTCCCGGCTGGAGTAAAAATCGGAAACAAAAAAAATTAGAACGAAAAAAAAGTAATCTGATAGAAAGCATGGATAAAATTCATGAATCTAAAAAGAATACAACAAATTAATAAATTTAAAATGGAAAAAACAAATTAGTGAAATTAAAAGAATGAAATAAATAAATAAATTCAAAAAGGATGAAATAATTCAAGAAGTCATCTTAGTTTATTCGTAGTTTGAATTATGATCGTTCGTTTGCATGAGTTCAATTTTTTGAATCGTGGTAATTTTCTCACTGCCCTCAATTCAGTCGGGAGACGTCATTCATTAACCATAAATATGATATAGGATATAGATGTTTGACAGTGCAAAGAAGACGCCATTAGATAATTGAACATGAAGACGATCTGGATTTAGATGTTCGACGATACGAAAGAAAACGTCTCCCGACTGAATTGAGGGCAGTGAGAAAATTACCACGATTCAAAAAATTGAACTCATGCAAACGAACGATCATAATTCAAACTACGAATAAACTAAGATGACTTCTTGAATTATTTCATCCTTTTTGAATTTATTTATTTATTTCATTCTTTTAATTTCACTAATTTGTTTTTTCCATTTTAAATTTATTAATTTGTTGTATTCTTTTTAGATTCATGAATTTTATCCATGCTTTCTATTAGATTACTTTTTTTTCGTTCTAATTTTTTTTGTTTCCGATTTTTACTCCAGCCGGGAGTTTTTTAAAATTTTTTAAATTTATTTTAATATTAGGAAACTTAATGAACCTCATCGATAAGATGTCTGACAGCGTTAATTTAAATTCGATTGAAACCCAGCGGTTGTACAAGAATGTAAATTCATTATCGAACAACCATTTTAATCTAAGAAAACTCAATGAACTTAATTGATGAGATTTCTTACAGGGTTAATTTTAAATTCATTGGAACTCAGCGGTTGTACAAGAATGTAAATTCAATATCGAATAATCTAAGAAAACTTAATAAATTTGAAAAAAAACCTAAGATTTATTTTGTACAACCTCTGAATTTAAATCAATACACAATTAACACTGCAAACAAATCATATCGATTAGATTCATTGAGTCCACAATTTTTATCATTACTTAGATTGAAAGAACAGACAACCGATATCGTAGTGAAAAATGAAACTATTTCTCAAATCAGTTGGTCGATAATTAAAATGCTCGTTGGCATGACTCTCTTTTACTTGCTGTTTCCGGAATTCAACGGTTGCGGCTTCCCCTCCAAATCGCAGCGAAACACAGGTATCCTGAGCTTACATTTATGTATAACCGTTGAGTTCGAATAATTCCCAAGTATATACTGTCAGACATCCTTATCGATGAGGTCCATCGAGTCCTCTTCAGGCGATGGTTAACGTAGTTGTTCGGTAATGGATTTACATTCTTGCACAACCGCTGAGGTCCAATCAATTCAAAGTTAACCCTGTAAGACATCTTATGGATGAGGTTCTATAAGTTTTCTTACATTAAAATAGTTGTTTGATAATGAATTTACATTCTTGTTCAAAAATCTAATCTGAAAAAAGACTTTAGTTATGCTTACCGTTAAGCTGTTTCGAAATACACTCGTATATATATTTTTGTTAAGCTACGTATTTTTTCATACATTTCATATCCCAACAAAAAACCCAATGGGCAAAAAAATTGAGCCAAGTACATTTACGCGAGCGCGCTTCAACACGTGCAAAAAGGTGTGAGATCAACTGGAAACATCGAACGCATGTATTTGCATTAAGTACATGTTGCTTTGAAAAATGATTTTTAAATTTATAAATTCGAATTTTTTAGAAAATCACAGTAGTACTTGGCCAGTTAATATGTTATAGCTACTATTCAATGATAGAAGATGTAACTTTAATTCGTAAAAATAGACAGACTATATCTTTACACTATTATTGAATAATCAAGTGTCTGTCTTGACTTTGAAAAAAACTCGCCAAGTACTGCTGTGATTTTCAAAAAAATTCGAATTTATAAATTTAAAAATCATTTTTCAAAGCAATATGTACTTAATGCAAATACATGCGTTCAATGTTTCCAGTTGATCTCACACCTTTTTGCACGTGTTGAAGCGCGCTCGCGTAAATGTACTTGGCTCAATTTTTTTGCCCATTGGGTTTTTTGTTGGGATTGAACTACTTTTTGCAAAGATAATATATAAACTGTGTAATGTAAGGTCGGAGTGGAGCAAGCACAATTATTGAGGCTGAACATTACTTAATTAAAGATTCATTTTCGCAAATTCAGGTAACTAGAATAATTTTCTAGAATCGTCATCAACTAGAAACAACTAGAATCGTCATCAAATTATTTTTTTTTTTGGCTACGCCGTTGATGAATAGAAATTCAGTCGCTTACCTCTCGATGAAGACCTTTTGTGAGATTTTATTTTGTACCTTACGTTACATTCGATGAATGGAATTTCAATTGTGCCCATGCGTTACACTGTCTACAATATATGATTTTGTATCTTGCATCCTATTCAATTTTGTGTCTTTCATCTCATTCGCCGAATATAATTCAAGTTGTAAAGCTGAAAGACCTTCAATCAATGATTTGTGTCACTTGCGTATCATTCGATGAATGGAGTTTCAATTTGTTACCTGCATTGAATTCATTTTCGATCAATGATTTTGTTGCGTCACGTACTTTCCAATGACTGGAATAACTTTATCTTACAACCTTAGTTATAATATGATTTGTGATGCGCAGTAGTATCAGATAAATGAAATTCACAGTTTTTACAAATTCTATAGTTGAATTGACATATAATTTCATTTTCGTTTACACACTGTAACGATCGAAATTTGAATTCGTTTGATATCCCGCCTCAACGGATAGAGAGCGTTCGAGTCGGATCGTTTGGATCGGAGCCGAATTTTATAGAATGTATTGTATAGCGCGTAATCGACGAGAGGCTCCATCGAAATAAAATTAGTCTTATTCTTACGATCAAAGCGACCAGACGTGGTCAACATATTGTAACTAATCCGCATTGTAATAGAACCGCTGCCATTCGACAATCCAGAAATGAAAAGATAAGTGATGGCTTCTAAATAAAATTATGAAATCTATCTGCATATATGTAATAATTATTTAATACCACAAATAAGGAAATATCCCAATAAAAGCGATATTCATCATAATTATATTCATGAATATCACAACACCTTAACGATTGGAAATTATTCCAGGTTCCTCGAGAATACACCGATCACCGATCAATTCAATTCCATTGTGCTTTCTATTAATTTCACCAGACATACCACTCGTCCACCTCGAACATTATCGAAGAAAATTCTCACCAATATAGAATAAGTATCATATGTCTAGCATTTTTATTCGCCATTTCTTCTTGGTTATTAACTGGTTAACCACAACGTACTGTCAGATTCTGTACGTATTCGCTATCTCTATCTTCATGTCACAGCTGGTTTCGTATTGACGGTTGACTGATCATCAGTGACCGTCATCACTAGCCGTGGTCAATACTCGTATGAATGAGTGAATGTGCAGATGTCAGTGATGGTAGAATAATCGCGTCTGATCTGACAAGCTGACTGACGCTATGACTACTGAAAAGTGTGCGACAGCTGTGAAAACGATTTTAGAGAAAAACGTCGGAAACACAATTTTAACCATAAACGTAATTCGATATCTCCCGCATAACAGCACCTACAGCACTGGTGTTGGTCCCAATCGAAATATAAAAAAATAACGCATCTTACTGCAATTAAACATTTACGAATAGTGCGGTGTATGAATAAAAATATTCCGAAGTGGGGTTACAGTTAGCTCGGTTTACAGAATAGGATGGGGCAGTTGCGTCTCGAGGACAGGCCGGTAAGGTAGGTAACGGTAAATGTACTTGTCTCGAGACGCTACCGCGTCTCTTGATATTTTTAACTCCCGGCTGAAAACGGGAGTTATGTGTTTCGTCGTGAGCAACGTGAATTGGCGTTTTGTTGGAAATGCGTTGCCGGCCAAACGGCTGATTTTCTTCTTACAAATTGATGTACATCGGTGTCGGAAGTCACAGAGAGGGTTTAGCTTCCATAATATTTATGATCAGATCTCAACTCGCGGAGATATTAAATGTAGAAATTTGAACGCTTTCGAACGTTTTCTTCAAATCGCAATTTTGATCGGTTCGACTGCATGCATTGCAGACTTCACGGCATCGTCAGCTGTGACAGCGCGTGTGTAAGTGCAGTGGAACGTATCCGTGTGCTTTGCATCGAGGCTCTGGACGATATCGCTGAGTGCGAGAGAGACAGCGCGATTGGTCGATCGTTTTAACCTCGAAACAGAACTTTCAACGGAAATTTTTTTTTTTTCTCGAGTGATTCAGAGTGAACATTTTTTATCAATTGATTTCACGTATAAACGATATTTTTTTAAAGAGTGCATTTTCCATTTAACGTTCAATAATTAGCTAGTTAGCAGGATTGATCTACTGCCGATTTTAACAAGCACGTCGGATTAATAATTCTGGATACTTGTATTCGGGCGTGAAATTGAGATGTATGTGAATGTGGAGGTTAGGTCGGATGACGTGGTTATGCCCGGTGATATTGTTTTATTTATGGCCATCAACTGATTTCACGTACGAACGATATTGTTTAATGAGTTCATTCTTTTTTATTCAACGTATGATAATGTTATCAGGATTGTGAAAAACGTGAATATTGATGTTCAGCTGGACGATGTGGTTATGCCCAGTGATATTGTTTACCTCGGTGGAATTGGCAATTCGAAAGAAAAAAATTGTTGTCGGATTCAATTTTTTTTACTTTATCTTCCAACCGACAAAACTGTTAGCGCAGTATATTAAATAACTTGAGAAGCAATACGTTTAATAGGTGATTTAATATAGAACGATCCGGCGTTGTCAACGCCTGTTTACAGAATGACGTGCTACGTCGTGTCCTTTGTTTTTTCTTTTTAAACTAAAGTGAAGAAAAGACAACCGTATATACATAATGTTAACGGATTACATATAATATATACTTCAACACTTTCCCTTAATCCGAGAACATTCACTATTCTTCTTCATCAGTAAATTGTAGTCCAAATTTGTTAAGACATTTGAGCTGCTTCGCACTAGTGAGTCCCTTAGTAAGTACATCTGCCATCATATCTTCAGTAGGCATGTATTGAATCAGAATTCGACCTTCTTTTACCGCTTCACGAACAAAATGATGACGAATATCTATATGTTTTGTCCTTCCATGAAATACTGGATTTTTCGCCAATTTGTGTGCTCCTTGATTGTCATTGTAAAGTATTGCAGGGGAGTTAATTGTAACTCCAATATCCTCGAAAAATCGCTGTAGATAAATGACCTCCTTAGTTACATCTGAGAGCGCCATATATTCTGCTTCAGTACTGGATAATGCAACTGTTCGTTGTTTACGGGACTCCCAGCTTACAGCTGTACTGCCAAAAATTAGGGCGTATCCGGTAAAAGACCTTCTATCTTCGACACAAGCGCCCCAATCTGCATCTGTAAAAGCTGTCAACCGATTTTGTTCTTTTGTGTAGACAAGTTTATATCCGGCTGTGCCTTTTAAGTATCGAAGCACTCGTTTGGCTGCTGCCCAATGCGACTCGTCGTAATTATCATTGAACTGGCTCATATGACTGACTGCAAACGAAATGTCCGGACGCGTACAGACGGCTAAGTACATGAGGGATCCAATTAATTCACGATATGGGTATTTTTTCATTAAATGTTCGTCTGCATGTTCTGGTTTTCGAAGTTTCTTACTGGAGTCGTATGGAGTTCGAACAGGCTTCGACTCTTCCATGCCAAATCGTGTCAGTTCATCTTGAACGTAACGCTCTTGCGACATCTCTATTCTCCCCGGTTTTTGCGAAAATTGAATTCCGAGACAATATCCAATCTCTCCCAGGTCTCGCATTTCAAATTTCGACATAAGATTCATTTTAATTTCTTCTATCCACTCTTCTTTTCGTGAAACTAAAATTATGTCATCAACATAAATTATTGTGATCATCAAATGATTCTCTTTCATTGCTTTGTAGACACAGGGGTCAGCACTGATAGGATTTAAACCGACTTCTCGAAGATTCTCGTCAAATTTCAAATTCCATTCGCGACCAGCCTGTCGCAAGCCATATAGTGCTCTTTTGAGTAAGCAAACTTTATCTCCAGTACGCATAGCTTGAATCAATTTACAAGTCTTCGAGTATATTTTAGAATCTTTCGATTTTTCTTCTTGAGCAATCAACTCCATCATTTCGGGAAGCATAACTGGAATCTCCATGTAAACATCTTCAACTAGATCAGCATTTAAGAACGCTGTTGATACGTCCAATTGATGCACTTTAAATTCGAGATTGGCTGCCATGGCCATAATCGATCGTATCGAAGTTAAACGAGCTACCGGTGAGAAAGTTTCATGAAAGTCAACACCAGCCTTCTGAGTAAATCCTCGAGCTACCAACCGAGCTTTTCGTCGCTCTATTGAGCCGTCTGCATTTAGCTTGTTTCGCAGAATAACTCTACAGCTAATAACATTTCTGTCTCGTGGTCTATCAACAATTTCCCAAGTATCATTTTTTATCTGTGCTCTGTATTCCTCTTTTACAGCTTGCTTCCACGCGGTAACGTCTGGTCCATTCATTGCTTCTTTCAAGGGTATTTCTGCCAAGTTTGAAAATTCTTGTGAATCTGTCGCATCTTCAAATTCAGATTCTCCACTCCCAGATTTATTCAGAAAATTTGCATTACGTTGTTCTTCCACAACATTTTGCATGCGTGCAGGTTGATATACCTTTGTTGGTCGTCCTCTATTTCCAGTCCTAACAATTTTTGATCTTCCTGGACCTCTTAAAGGGAATGCGTGGTTTCTTGATTGTGAGTTCAAATTTATTTGTACATCTACTTCTTCCTGTTCCAAATGATTTGGTTGTAGAATATTTTCTGCTTCATTTTCTTCTTGTTCCCGGTGCTGAATATCTTCGTGCTGCTCTTCTATCAGATTTTCATTTTCAGGTGGAGTCAATATATCCACATACTCACAATTGCGTATGGCTTCATTATTTTTATTTGAGGGAACAGTTGTTTCTTCCTTTTCTTTTGGCATGAATTCCTCAAACTTTCCCTGATTCTGGAATTTATCCAAAAATTTTACATCTCGAGAAGCTTCAATTTTGTGTTCATCAGGTATCCACACACGATATGCTTTAGCTTCGTCGGAGTAACCGATAAAAATTCCATCTCGCGATCGTGGTTCAAATTTACCCATATTTGGTGTCCGATCCATAACATATACCTGACTTCCAAATATTCGAAAGTGCGCTACAATCGGTTTTTTCCCTGTCCACCTTTTAAATGCTGTTTCATCATTAAGAGACCGTGAAGGAGCTCTATTTCCGACGTAGTTCGCTGTAGCCACGGCTTCGGCCCAAAATGTGTCCGGTAATCCGGACTCGATTAACAAACATCTCGCTGTTTCGATTAACGTCCGGTTCTTTCTTTCAGCAACTCCATTTTGTTCAGGATTGTGTTTTACTGTTAATCGTCGTTTGATTCCACAACTAGATAAAAATTCGTCGAAGCTTTTGTTGCAGTATTCAAGACCATTATCAGATTGAAGGTATTTTATCTTTGACCCAGTCTGATTTTCCACCAAGGCCTTGAATTTCCGAAATGATTCTTGAACATCACTTTTCTTGCGGAGAAATCTAACCTCGCACCATCTGGAGTAGTCATCTATAAATGTAACAACGTAACGAGCACCGCTGAGGGATTGAGTTCGCATGGGTCCACAGACATCGGTATGAACGATTTCTAGAATCTTCGAGCTTCTCACCGAGTCTTTCGGAAAAGGAGTACGGGTTAATTTTCCTCTGATACAAACATGACACGGTGGTAAATCCTCGTTTGAATCGATTTTTACTCCAATTATATTATTTTTCTTAGCGATTTCCTTTAAGGCACGTTCATGTAAATGACCAAATCTCCGATGCCAAGTAATCATCTGCGAGTTTTTTGACTCGATCGACGCATTACACGTGTTTTCAGGTGCGTTTCTAATATAGTAAAGCCCGTCGATTTTATCCGCTACCATTTTTACGATTCCATTTACATCCTCTACGATAGCAATATTTTTTTCAAATATAACTCTGTTTCCTTTTTCTGTTATTTTCGCTACTGATAGTAGATTTGTTCTTAAATCAGGGACATACAACGTTTCTTCAAGATTATAAGTCTTCGCTTCCTTTCCATTAGACGTTATAATTTTTACGATACCTTTTGCTTTGATTGAAGTCGTTGTATTGCTGGCTAGATTCAACAGTTGATTTTGTTGACTTGCAGACACAAACTTTTCTTTTTCCGCACACATATGCGAGGTGCAACCGCTGTCTAAACACCAGCTATTTCGAAATGTCGCACATTTAACTTTAAGCGCAAAATGATTTTGCTCGTTCTCCTCGTTTGCGATAAATCCTTCTTCCTCGGATCTTCCAGCCTTTTCTTGATAGTCTAGATATTTCTGCTGACATTCCGCTGCCTTATGACCGATTCTTTTACATCGAAAACATCGAATCCCGGAATCTCTATTTCCATCCAACTTATATTTCCATTGTTTTTGTGATTTTCTGTTTATCACCATCGCGTTTTGCACAGCATCCGCTCCTTCATGATTTTTCGAATCACTCTCTTCCATTATCTTCGTTTTAAGTACATCCGGATCTGGTAGTTCATCTCTGGTCTCTATTGCTGTACGAAAAACGTTGAAATTCGAAGGTAAACTGTACAGAAGTAAAATCGACAACAACTCCTTGTTTATTTGAATTTGCATCTGCTGTAATTTATCCACAGCATCGAAGAAACCTGCCATATGTAATCGAACATCGTCACCTTCTTTCATTCGATGAAGAATCAACCTACGAAAAAGTGTGGCCTTTCTCGCAGGTCCTTTCGATTGATAAATAGCCTCAAGTTTCTGCCAAATTTCCCTTGAAGTACCGCATTCTTGAACTTGTTTTAATTCAGATATACTTATCATAAGTAACAAATCCGCTACGGCCTTAAAGTCCTCTTCTTCCCATTTAGCCACTGCATGTGCAGCGTTGGCATCGTCGCTTATTATTTCTGGCTTTTGATTATCGCCGTTCACGTACTTCCAAAGTCCATTTTTCACAAGAACCGATCTTGCCTGTAACTTCCATGTATCATAATTGTCCGACGAGAGTTTTTCGATCCTGTGCTCCATTCTAAATTATTACACTCGAGTCAACTTATTATTCTCAAATATTTTTCTTGCTCACTAGACTGGGCCCATAACCTGTTAGCGCAGTATATTAAATAACTTGAGAAGTAATACGTTTAATAGGTGATTTAATATAGAACGATCCGGCGTTGTCAACGCCTGTTTACAGAATGACGTGCTACGTCGTATCCTTTGTTTTTTCGTTTTAAACTAAAGTGAAGAAAAGACAATCGTATATATATAATGTTAACGGATTACATATAATATATACTTCAACAAAAACTTTAGACACAGCGATTTGTCAGAATGCACAATATGTATATTTGTTTTCATTATTTTTCCTATATGAGTCAGGTCCATTTCGAAGCTGCTCTCTCTCTCTCTCTCTCTCTCTCTCTCTCTCTCTCTCTCTCTCATTCTAAGCGAACCAATGAGGAGAGACCAAGCCGGAAGCGTGAGCTCAGAGATTCGCGCCAAACTTTCAACTAACGTCATACTATCGTTTATCTACTGTTTGCTCGATGGGCGCGATGAATGCAGGAAAAAAAAACAATCGAATTAAAATTTATCGATTTACCGATTGAGATGGAATTTAGTACAGAAACGTAGATGGATGAACCAAAAACAGAAATGAGAGAATTTAAAAAAAAAAATTATTTGCCCCCCACCAGCCGATTGAAAAATAAACTCGAAATTTTGTTTTCGCTCGAGCCATCAAGTAAGGAGTCTTAAACAGGTCTTCTGAAATCCAATTTTGAAGGTTCCTGGATCTTTTTTCATTTGAACTTTCCTGTCGGGAGATATCTCGTCTAGTCTTAGTCATTATCGGAGTGTCTTCCCCTCGACCCCCACCCCCCTTTCAATTCTAAACCATCAATGCAAAAAAAAAATGAAAAACTTCCAGAATGTAGCTTTTAATTGAAACATTCAACAAAAATTATAACTTTCAATTATAACATTCAACCCAAATTGCCCACGGTTTTTTCCCCGATTGTTACAAAATTTTTCCCCGAGTCAAATGGAACCCCCTTTTCGAAAGGAATCGAGTTCCAACTCACAAAAATTCATGACTTTGTGAAAAAACGATAAAACCCGACGATCGAACGCTTGAATTAAAGCTCAGGAATGTAACTCTTAAGAAAAAAATGTCCCAGTGCAATCTCTCAAAAAATGTTTAATGTTGAAAGTTTTTCTTTAGTCACATCGAACAGTTCAGATGACATCCCTCTATCAGAAATCGGCTTCAAATGGAAAAAAAATCGTTACTTTGCGAAAAAAACAATGAAACTTGATGAACCAATGATCAAATTGAAAATCAAGGATGTACCTTCCATAAAAAAAATTATCGAATACAGTTTCTCGAAAATTAGGTACGGTTGAAAAATTTTCCCGAGCCAGATCGAACCCCCTCTTCATGAGGAATCGAGTGCCAGCACATAAAAATACATAACTTTGCGAAAAAATAATAAAACTAGATAAAACAAAGCTCAAATGAAATCTGAAGAATATACCTTCCAAGAAAAAAATACTTCAATACAATATCTCGAAGAATAGCCCGTGTTAAAATGTTTCCTTGAATCAGATTGAACAGATCAGATAAGATATGGGAAAACTGAAGATTGAAGAAGCTGCAAGGTGAAAATTGCAATTTGCAAGTTAAAACCCGCAAGATTTTTGGCTTTCTCGTGGAAGAGGAATCTTCGTTGACTACTTACGATTCAGAGAAACCGATTTGCAAGTCTAAACTTGCAGATTATTTTTGTAATATTAAATAAATGTTTACCGGAAGGTTTAAATGGTCATTGTATTTTCACTTGATATTCATCAAATAACTTTCCTTTGCACGATTAACATTTCTTTATACACTAAAACAAAAAGCAAAAGGATATGAAAAATATCGCGAATTTATTGGTGTTTTTCAGAAGGCTGTAACTCAGAAAAGCTGAAAAATAGTCGTAGAACAATGATCAAGACAGCAAATTGAAGCTTCATGTTTTTAGTCATAAGATTCTGAGTTTAAATATTTTTACCATTCGTTATTTCGGAGTAGCCATAAAATGCCTGATGTAAAATTTTTCATTCTATTTTTGCTTTCCTTTCGAAAAGCCCACGGGCCTTAGGGATTTTTTCTGAATGGATCCATGAAGATGCTTTTCCAGGTTGATTCTTTCTCTCTAATTTAAGTGGTCTAAGCGTTCTGTGTGATGATTTGTTGTCGAGTTACGAGCTGTCAAAGCAAAAAAAAATACTTTTTTCACTTTGATGACTCATAACTCGTGTACTAATGATCGTACAGAGAATCCAAGTATAGTTCTGGAGACTTCAAATTATTCGCTGTAAGAGGATTCCATTGTTTTTTAATAAAAACAATTTGTTTTGCTGCGAGACACCTGATTTGAAAATACGTGAAAAATTGTATTTTTATGACTATTAACGTTACTTGGGATTACTTCGCAAATAATGGATAGACTAAGGATGAATTTGGTTTTCCTTCAACATTAAAGTATCCTAAAGAAAGCTTCCAGGGAGGGAATCGCTGCAATTTTTTTTATTGTATTCCGAGTGATTGAAATTGGTACTTTTGCTAAAAGTCGATGGGAGGATTAATAATCTCTATACATAGAACAATCGAGTGGCAATGAGTTTTTTCCGTTGCAGAACTTAGATCGTACTGGAAAAAAATCTATCTAAATTATAATTTTTTTTACTTTTTCGGATAAACATTAGCACGTATCCCACCGAGATTCTTGGAGCCTATGTTAACATTCTATACATATTGAGGAATCCCCTACAGTACCCCTTGTCAAGCTGGGAAACTGTTTTTCTAATAATTAATTTTTTAACGAAATTTTACGTTTGAGTGCCGTGCGTCGAGCGTTTTACGGCAGCAAAGCACAATCGGAAATCAAATAGTTACGATAGATAAGCTTTTTTTGCTCATTGTTTGCTAATTGTTTGCTAAAGTGAAAATTTCTTTGCTCGTCCAGTTTTTGAAAAAATCGATTTTGAAAAAGACTCTGCTAGCGTTATATAACGCTAGCAGAGCACTAACTAGCAAGGCAAAATCGTACTATCTGACTGTACTGCATTTTTTTGCTAATTGTTTGCTTCCAAAATAGCGGTGGTTCAACTCCGTCAGTTAATTATTGACGGAGATATCCACCCTCGACGGCCCGAGCTACCCTTACAGACAAATTTTCGATATTTCGTCGATATCGCTTTTCTTCTTTGCGCTAGAATTCTTTGCTAATTGTTTGCTCGCGAAATATCATTGACTAAACTCCGTAGCATTATTATTTTTCGAAATTTCCACCCCCCGAAGACTCTAGCCACCCTCAAAGACAAATTTTTGATAATTCATCGATATCGCTTGTTTTTTTTGCACTAGAATTCTTTGCTAATTGTTTGCTCTCGAAATATCATTGACTGAACTCCGTAGCATTATTATTTTTCGAAATATCAACCCCGCGAGGACTCTAGCCACCCTCAAAGACAAATTTTTGATAATTCATCGATATCGCTTAGTTTCTTTGCACTAGAATTCTTCGCTAATTGTTTGCTCTCGAAATATCATTGACTGAACTCCGTAGCATTATTATTTTTTGAAATTTCAACCCCCCGAGGACTTTAGCCGCCCTCAAAGACAAATTTTTGATAATTCATCGATATCGCTTATTTTCTGTGCACTAGGATTCTTTGCTAATTGTTTGCTTCCGAAATATCATTGACTGAACCCCGTAGCATTATTATTTTTTTTAATTTCAACCCCCCGAAGACTATAGCCACCATCAAAGACAAATTTTTGATAATTCATCGATATCTTTTCTTTACTTCGCCCTAGAATTCTTTGCTAATTGTTTGCTCTCACAATATCATTGACTAAACTTCGTAGCATTATTTTTTTTCGGAATTTCAACCCCCCGAAGACTATAGCCACCCTCAAAGACAAATTTTTCATAATTCATCGATATCTTTTTTTTTCTTTGCCCTAGAATTCTTTGCTAATTGTTTGCTCTCGAAATATCATTGACTGAACCCCGTAGCATGATTGTTTTTTTAAATTTCAGACCCCCGAAGACTATAGCCACCCTCAAAGACAAATTTTTAATAATTCATCGATATCTTTTTTTTTCTTCGCCCTAGAATTCTTTGCTAATTGTCTGCTCTCACAATATCATTGACTTAACTTCGTAGCATTATTTTTTTTTGAAATTTCAAACCCCCGAAGACTATAGCCACCCTCAAAGACAAATTTTTAATAATTCATTGATATCTTTTTTTTTCTTTGCCCTAGAATTCTTTGCTAAGTGTTTGCTCTCGAAATATCATTGACTAAACCCCGTAGCATTTTTTTTTTTTTTTAATTTCAACCCCCCGAAGACTATAGCCACCCTCAAAGACAAATTTTTCATAATTCATCGATATCTTTTCTTTGCTCCGCCCTAGAATTCTTTGCTAATTGTTTGCTCTCGGAATATCATTGACTGAACCCCGTAGCATTATTATTTTTCGAAATTTCAACCCCCCGAGGACTCTAGCCGCCCTCAAAGACAAATTTTTGATAATTCATCGATATCTTTTTTTTTCTTCGCCCTAGAATTCTTTGCTAGATGTTTGCTCTCGAAATATCATTAACTGAACCCCGTAGCATTATTATTTTTTTTAATTTCAACCCCCCGAAGACTATGGCCACCCTCAAAGACAAATTTTCCATAATTCATCGATATCTTTTTTTTTCTTTGCCCTAGAATTCTTTGCTAATTGTTTGCTCTCGAAATATCATTGACTGAACCCCGTAGCATGATTATTTTTTTAAATTTCAACCCCCCGAAGACTATAGCCACCCTCAAAGACAAATTTTTAATAATTCATCGATATCTTTTTTTCTCTTCGCCCTAGAATTCTTCGCTAATTGTCTGCTCTCACAATATCATCGACTAAACTTCGTAGCATTATTTTTTTTTGAAATTTCAAACCCCCGAAGACTATAGCCACCCTCAAAGACAAATTTTTAATAATTCATTGATATCTTTTTTTTTCTTTGCCCTAGAATTCTTTGCTAAGTGTTTGCTCTCGAAATATCATTGACTAAACCCCGTAGCATTTTTTTTTTTTTTAAATTTCAACCCCCCGAAGACTATAGCCACCCTCAAAGACAAATTTTTCATAATTCATCGATATTTTTTCTTTGCTCCGCCCTAGAATTCTTTGCTAATTGTTTGCTCTCCGAATATCATTGACTGAACCCCGTAGCATTATTATTTTTCGAAATTTCAACCCCCCGAGGACTCTAGCCGCCCTCAAAGACAAATTTTTGATAATTCATCGAGAGTAAGAGAGTGAGAGAGTGAGAGAGTGAGAGAGTGAGAGAGTGAGAGAGTGAGAGAGTGAGAGAGTGAGAGAGTGAGAGAGTGAGAGAGTGAGAGAGTGAGAGAGTGAGAGAGTGATAGAGTGAGAGAGTGAGAAAGTGAGAAAGTGAGAGAGTGAGAGAGTGAGAGAGTGAGAGAGTGAGAGTGAGAGAGCGAGAGAGTGAGAGAGTGAGAGAGTGAGAGAGTGAGAGAGTAAAAGAGTGAGAGAGTGAGAGAGTAAGAGAGTGAGAGAGTCAGGGAGTAAGAGAGTAAGAGAGTAAGAGAGTGAGCTAGTGAGAGAGTGAGAGAGTAAGAGAGTAAGAGAGTGAGAGAGTGAGAGAGTGAGAGAGTGAAAAAGTGGGAGAGTGAGAACGTGACAGAGTAAGAGAGTGAGAGAGCGAGAGAGTTGGAAAGTGAGAGAGTGAGAGAGTGAGAGAGTGAGAGATCAAGCGAGCGCGAGAGCAAAAGAACGAAAGAGCGAGAGAGCGAGAAAGCGAGTAGGCGTGAGAGTGAGAGAGCGAGAGAGTGAGAGAGTGAGAAATCGAGAGAGTGAGAGAGTGAAAGCGTGAAGAAGTAAGAGAGTTGAGGAGCGAGAGAGTGAAGGGGTGAGAGAGAGAGAGAGTGTGTAAGTGAGTGAGAGAGTGAAAGGAGGAGGGAGTGAGAAAGTGAGAGAGTGAGGAAGTGAGTGAGTAAGAGAGAAAGGGAGTGGAGGAGTGAGGGTGAAAGAGTGAGAGAGTAAGGGAGTGAAAGAGTAGGAGAGTAAGAGAGCGAGAGAGTGAGGGAGTGAAAAAGTAGGAGAGTGCGAAAGCGAAAGAGCAAGAGATCGAGAGAGCAAGAGAGCGAGAGAGCGAGAGAGCAAGACAGCGAGACAGCGAGAGAGCGAGAGAGTAAGAGAGCGAGAGACTGAGAGAGTAAGAAAGTGAGAAAGTCAGAGAGTCCGAGAGTTAGAAAGTGACAGAGAGAGAAAGCGAGGGAGTGAGAAAGTAATTAAGTAAGGAAAAGAGAGAGTGACAGAGTAAAAGATTTAAAGAGTTAAAGAGTGACGGAGTAAGAGAAAGCAGGAGTGAGAGAGTAAGAGAGTGAGAAAGTAAGAGAGTAAGAAAGTGAGAGAGTGAAAGAGTGGGAGAGTAAAAGAGTGAGAAAGTGAGAGAATGAGAGAGTGAAGGAATGAGAGAGTAAGAGATCGAGAGAGTGAGTGAGTGAGAGAGTGAGAGAATGAGGGAGTGAGGGAGTGAGAGTGAAAGAGAGAAAGTGAGGGATTAAGAGACGGACAGAGTGAGAGAGTTAAAAAGTGGAAGAGTGAGAAAGTGAGAGAGTAAGAGAATGAGAGTGTAAGGGAGTAAGAGAGTGAGAGAGTGAGAGAGCAAAAGAGTGAGAGAGCGAGAGAGGGAAAAAGCGAGAGACTGAAAGAGCGAGAGAGTTAGAGAGTGTGAGAGTGAGAGATCAAGAAAGCAAGAGCGCGAAAGAGCAAGAGAGCGAGAGAGCAAAAGAGCGAGAGAGCGAGAAAGCGATAAAGCGAGAAAGCGAGAGAGCAAGAAAGCGAGAGAGCAAGAGAGCGAAAGAGCGAAAGAGCGAGAGAGCGAGACAGCGAAAGAATAAGAGAGTGAAGAAGTGAGAGAGTGAGAGAGTTAGAATGTAGAAGAGTGAGAAAGTGACAAAGTGAAAGAGTGGAAAAGTGGGAGAGTGGGCAAGTGGAAGAGTCGCAGAGTCGGAAAGTGAAAGAGTGAGAGAGTGAGAGAGTGAGAGAGTAAGAGAGTGAGAGAGTGAGAGTGTGAGAAAGTGAGAGAACGAGGGAGTAAAAGAGTGAGAGAGTGAGGGACTGAGAGAGTGTGAGAGTGAGAGAGTAAGCAAGTGAGGGAGTGAGAGAGTGAGAGGTTGAGAGAGTGAGAGAGTGGGAGAGTGAGAGAGTGAGAGGGTGAGAGAGTAAGAGAGTGAAAGAGTGAGAGAGTGAGAGAGTGAGAGAGTGAGAGAGTGAGAGAGTGAGAGAGTGTGAGAGTGAGAGAGTGAGAGAGTGAGAGAGTGAGAGAGTGAGAGAGTGAGAGAGTGAGAGAGTGAGTGAGTAAGAGGTCGAGAGAGTGAGAGAGTGAAAGAGTGAGTGAGTAAGAGAGTGAGCGAGTGAGGGAGTGAGGGAGTAAGAGAGTGAGCAAGTGAGCGAGTGAGAATGTGAGAATGTGAGTATGTGAGAATGTGCAAATGTGAGAATGCGAGAATATAAAAATGTGAGAATGTAAGAATGTGAAAACGTGAGAATGTAAAAATGTGACAATGTCAGAAGGTCAGAATGCGAGAGAGTGAGAAAGTAAGTGAGTGAGAAAGTGGGAAAGTGAGAGAGTGGAAAAGTGGGAGGTTGGGAGAGTTGGAGAGTGAAAAAGTGAGAGAGGGAGGGAGTAAAATAGTGAGAGAGTGAGGAAGTAAGAGAGTAACAGGGTGAGAGAGTGAGAGAAAGAGTGAGAGAGTGAGGAAGTGGGGGAGTAAAAAAGTGAGAGAGTAAGAGGGTGAGAGGGTAAGAGAGTGAGAGAGTGAGAGAGTGAGAGAGTGAGAGAGTGAGAGAGTGAGAGAGTGAGAGAGTGAGAGAGTGAGAGAGCGAGAGAGTAAGTGAGTGAAAGAGTGAGAGAGGGAGGGAGTAAGATAGTGAAAGAGTAAGAGAGTAAGAACGTGAGAGAGTGAGAGAGTGAGAGAGTCAGAGAGTGAGAGAGTGAGAGAGTGAGAGAAAGAGAGAGCGAGAGAGTCAGAGAGTGAGATAGTGAAAGCGAGAAGGAGTGAGAGACTGAGAGAGTGAGTGAGTGAAAGAGTAAGAGAGTTAGGGAGTACGAGAGTGAGAGAGTGTAAGACTGGGAGAGTAAGAGAGTGAAAAATTCAAAGGGTGAGAGAGTGGGAGAGTAAGAGAGTGAGAGAGTGAGAAAGTGAGAGAGTGAGAGAGTAAGAGAGGAAGAGAGAGATAGAGTAAAAGAGTGAGTAAGTGAGAGAGTGAGAGAGTGAGGGGGTAAGAGAGTGGAAGAGTGAAAGAGTAAGATAGTAACAGAGTAAGAGAGTAAAGAAGTGAAAGAGTAAGAGAGTAAAAGAGTGAGAAAACGACAGACTAAGAGAGTGAGAGAGTAGGAGAGTAAGAGAGTAAGAGAGTGAGAGAGCAAGAGAGTAAGAGAGTAAGAGAGTGAGAGAGTAAGAGAGTAAGAGAGTAAGAGAGTGAGAGAGTAAGAGATAAAGCGAGCGAGAGAGCAAAAGAGCGGAAGAGCGAAAGAGCGAGAGAGCGAAAGAGAAGAGAGCGAGAGAGCGAGAAAGCGAGAGAGCGAGAGAGTGAGGGAGTGAGAAATCGAGAGAGTGAGAGAGTGAGAGTGTGGAGTAGTGAAAGAGTGAAGGCGTAAGAGAGTGCGAGAGTAAGTAAGTTAGAGAGTGCGAGAGTGAGGAAGTGAGAAACTAAGGGAGTAAGAGAGTGAGCAAGTGAGAGAGTGAGAATGTGAGTATGTGAGAATGTGAAAATGTGAGAACGGGAGAATGTGAGAATGTGAGGATGTGAGGATGTAAGGATGTGAGAATGTCAGAATATCAGGATGTAAGAGAGCAAGAGAGTGAGACAGTAAGAGAGTGAGTGAGAAAGTGACAAAGTACGAGCGTGGAAAAGTGGGAGAGTGAGCGAGTGGAAGAGTGGCAGAGTGGCAGAGTGGGAAAGTGAGAGAGTGAGAGAGTGAGAGAGTGAGAGAGTGAGAAAGTGAGAGAGTGAGAGAGTGAGAGAGTGAGAGAGTGAGAGAGTGAGAGAGTGAGAGAGTGAGAGAGTGAGAGAGTGAGAGAGTGAGAGAGTGAGAGAGTGAGAAAGTGAGAGAGTAAGAGAGTAAGAGAGACAGAGAGTGAGAGAGTAAAAAAGTAAGAGAGTGAGAGGATAAGGAAGTGAGAGAGTGGGAGAGTGAGAGAGTGAGAGAGTGAGAGAGTGAGAGAGTGAGAGTGTAAGAGAGTGAGAAAATGAAAAAGTGAACTAGTAAAAAAGTGAAAGAGTAAGAGAGTAAGTGAGTGAGTCAGTGAGGGAGTGAGAGAGTAAGAGTGAAAGAGTGAGGGAGTAAGGGAGTGAGAGAGTAAGTGAGTAAGAGAGTGAGAGTGTTAGGGAGTAAGAAAGTGGGAGAGTGCGAGAGCGAGAGAGTGAGAAAGTGAGAGAGTAAGAGTGGGAGAGAGTGACAGATCAAGCGAGCGGGGGAGCGAGGGAGCGAAAGAGGGAGAGAGCGAGAGAGCGATAAAGCGAGAGAGCGAGAGATCAAGAGAGCGAGAGAGCGAGAGAGCGAGAGAGCGAGAGAGCGAGAGAGCGAGAGGGCGAGAGAGCGAGAGAGCGAGACAGCAAGACAGCGAGGGAGCGAGAGAGTAAGAGAGCGAACGACTGAGAGAGTGAGAAAGTGAGGAAGTGAGAGAGTCAGAGAGTAAGAGAGGGGAAGCGAGCGCAGAAAAGCGAGAGAGCGGGAGAGCAAGGCAGCGAGAGAGCAAGAGAGCAAGAGAGCGGGATCGCGAGAGAGCGAGGGAGTACAATAGTGAGAAAGTAGGAGAGTGAGAGAGCGAGAGAGTGAGAGAGAGAGAAAGTGAGGGAGTGAGGGAGTGAAGGAGTCAAAGAGTGAAAGAGTGAGAGAGTGAAGGCATAAGAGAGTGAGAGATCGAGAGAGTTAGTGAGTGAGAGAGTGCGGGAGTAAGGGAGTGAGAGTGAGAGAGAGAAAGTGAGAGATTGAGAGAGTGAAAGAGTAAGAGAGTAAGGAAGTGGGAGAGTGAGAGAGTGAGAGAGTGAGTGAGTAAGAGGTCGAGAGAGTGAGAGAGTGAAAGAGTGAGTGAGTAAGAGAGTGAGCGAGTGAGGGAGTGAGGGAGTAAGAGAGTGAGCAAGTGAGCGAGTGAGAATGTGAGAATGTGAGTATGTGAGAATGTGAGAATGTGCAAATGTGAGAATGCGAGAATGTAAAAATGTGAGAATGTAAGAATGTGAAAACGTGAGAATGTAAAAATGTGACAATGTCAGAAGGTCAGAATGCGAGAGAGTGAGAGAGTAAGTGAGTGAGAAAGTGGGAAAGTCAGAGAGTGGAAAAATGGGAGGTTGGGAGAGTTGGAGAGTGAAAAAGTGAGAGAGGGAGGGAGTAAAATAGTGAGAGAGTGAGAAAGTAAGAGAGTAACAGGGTAAGAGAGTGAGAAAAAGAGTGAGAGAGTGAGGAAGTGGGGGAGTAAAAAAGTGAGAGAGTAAGAGGGTGAGAGGGTAAGAGAGTGAGAGAGTGAGAGAGTGAGAGAGTGAGAGAGTGAGAGAGTGAGAGAGTGAGAGAGTGAGAGAGTGAGAGAGTGAGAGAGCGAGAGAGTAAGTGAGTGAAAGAGTGAGAGAGGGAGGGAGTAAGAGAGTGAAAGAGTAAGAGAGTAAGAACGTGAGAGAGTGAGAGAGTGAGAGAGTCAGAGAGTGAGAGAGTCAGAGAGTGAGAGAGTGAGAGAAAGAGAGAGCGAGAGAGTCAGAGAGTGAGATAGTGAAAGCGAGAAGGAGTGAGAGACTGAGAGAGTGAGTGAGTGAGAGAGTAAGAGAGTTAGGGAGTACGAGAGTGAGAGAGTGTAAGACTGGGAGAGTAAGAAAGTGAAAAATTCAAAGGGTGAGGGAGTGGGAGAGTAAGAGAGTGAGAGAGTGAGAAAGTGAGAGAGTGAGAGAGTAAGAGAGTAAGAGAGAGATAGAGTGAAAGAGCGAGAGAGTGAGAGAGTGAGAGAGTGAGGGGGTAAGAGAGTGGAAGAGTGAAAGAGTAAGATAGTAACAGAGTAAGAGAGTAAAGAAGTGAAAGAGTAAGAGAGTAAAAGAGTGAGAAAACGACAGACTAAGAGAGTGAGAGAGTAGGAGAGTAAGAGAGTAAGAGAGTGAGAGAGCAAGAGAGTGAGAGAGTAAGAGAGTGAGAGAGTAAGAGAGTAAGAGAGTAAGAGAGTGAGAGAGTAAGAGATAAAGCGAGCGAGAGAGCAAAAGAGCGGAAGAGCGAAAGAGCGAGAGAGCGAAAGAGAAGAGAGCGAGAGAGCGAGAGAGCGAGAAAGCGAGAGAGCGAGAGAGTGAGGGAGTGAGAAATCGAGAGAGTGAGAGAGTAAGAGTGTGGAGTAGTGAAAGAGTGAAGGCGTAAGAGAGTGCGAGAGTAAGTAAGTTCGAGAGTGCGAGAGTGAGGAAGTGAGAAAGTAAGGGAGTAAGAGAGTGAGCAAGTGAGAGAGTGAGAATGTGAGTATGTGAGAATGTGAAAATGTGAGAACGTAAGAATGTGAGAATGTGAGGATGTGAGGATGTAAGGATGTGAGAATGTCAGAA
The DNA here is from genome assembly GCA_963971145.1 of Sussaba pulchella. Classification (NCBI taxonomy): domain Eukaryota; kingdom Metazoa; phylum Arthropoda; class Insecta; order Hymenoptera; family Ichneumonidae; genus Sussaba; species Sussaba pulchella. The sequence goes on from CAXAQZ010000783.1 coordinate 28,319, forward strand.
TATCAGGATGTAAGAGAGCAAAAGAGTGAGACAGTAAGAGAGTGAGTGAGAAAGTGACAAAGTAAAAGCGTGGAAAAGTGGGAGAGTGAGCGAGTGGAAGAGTGGCAGAGTGGCAGAGTGGGAAAGTGAGAGAGTGAGAGAGTGAGAGAGTGAGAGAGTGAGAGAGTGAGAGAGTGAGAGAGTGAGAGAGTGAGAGAGTGAGAGAGTGAGAGAGTGAGAGAGTGAGAGAGTGAGAGAGTGAGAGAGTGAGAGAGTGAGAGAGTGAGAGAGTGAGAGAGTAAGAGAGTGAAAGAGTGAGAGAGTGAGAGAGTGAGAGAGTGAGAGAGTGAGAGAGTGAGAGAGTGTGAGAGTGAGAGAGTGAGAGAGTGAGAGAGTGAGAGAGTGAGAGAGTGAGAGAGTGAGAGAGTGAGTGAGTAAGAGGTCGAGAGAGTGAGAGAGTGAAAGAGTGAGTGAGTAAGAGAGTGAGCGAGTGAGGGAGTGAGGGAGTAAGAGAGTGAGCAAGTGAGCGAGTGAGAATGTGAGAATGTGAGTATGTGAGAATGTGCAAATGTGAGAATGCGAGAATATAAAAATGTGAGAATGTAAGAATGTGAAAACGTGAGAATGTAAAAATGTGACAATGTCAGAAGGTCAGAATGCGAGAGAGTGAGAAAGTAAGTGAGTGAGAAAGTGGGAAAGTGAGAGAGTGGAAAAGTGGGAGGTTGGGAGAGTTGGAGAGTGAAAAAGTGAGAGAGGGAGGGAGTAAAATAGTGAGAGAGTGAGGAAGTAAGAGAGTAACAGGGTGAGAGAGTGAGAGAAAGAGTGAGAGAGTGAGGAAGTGGGGGAGTAAAAAAGTGAGAGAGTAAGAGGGTGAGAGGGTAAGAGAGTGAGAGAGTGAGAGAGTGAGAGAGTGAGAGAGTGAGAGAGTGAGAGAGTGAGAGAGTGAGAGAGTGAGAGAGCGAGAGAGTAAGTGAGTGAAAGAGTGAGAGAGGGAGGGAGTAAGATAGTGAAAGAGTAAGAGAGTAAGAACGTGAGAGAGTGAGAGAGTGAGAGAGTCAGAGAGTGAGAGAGTGAGAGAGTGAGAGAAAGAGAGAGCGAGAGAGTCAGAGAGTGAGATAGTGAAAGCGAGAAGGAGTGAGAGACTGAGAGAGTGAGTGAGTGAAAGAGTAAGAGAGTTAGGGAGTACGAGAGTGAGAGAGTGTAAGACTGGGAGAGTAAGAGAGTGAAAAATTCAAAGGGTGAGAGAGTGGGAGAGTAAGAGAGTGAGAGAGTGAGAAAGTGAGAGAGTGAGAGAGTAAGAGAGGAAGAGAGAGATAGAGTAAAAGAGTGAGTAAGTGAGAGAGTGAGAGAGTGAGGGGGTAAGAGAGTGGAAGAGTGAAAGAGTAAGATAGTAACAGAGTAAGAGAGTAAAGAAGTGAAAGAGTAAGAGAGTAAAAGAGTGAGAAAACGACAGACTAAGAGAGTGAGAGAGTAGGAGAGTAAGAGAGTAAGAGAGTGAGAGAGCAAGAGAGTAAGAGAGTAAGAGAGTGAGAGAGTAAGAGAGTAAGAGAGTAAGAGAGTGAGAGAGTAAGAGATAAAGCGAGCGAGAGAGCAAAAGAGCGGAAGAGCGAAAGAGCGAGAGAGCGAAAGAGAAGAGAGCGAGAGAGCGAGAAAGCGAGAGAGCGAGAGAGTGAGGGAGTGAGAAATCGAGAGAGTGAGAGAGTGAGAGTGTGGAGTAGTGAAAGAGTGAAGGCGTAAGAGAGTGCGAGAGTAAGTAAGTTAGAGAGTGCGAGAGTGAGGAAGTGAGAAACTAAGGGAGTAAGAGAGTGAGCAAGTGAGAGAGTGAGAATGTGAGTATGTGAGAATGTGAAAATGTGAGAACGGGAGAATGTGAGAATGTGAGGATGTGAGGATGTAAGGATGTGAGAATGTCAGAATATCAGGATGTAAGAGAGCAAGAGAGTGAGACAGTAAGAGAGTGAGTGAGAAAGTGACAAAGTACGAGCGTGGAAAAGTGGGAGAGTGAGCGAGTGGAAGAGTGGCAGAGTGGCAGAGTGGGAAAGTGAGAGAGTGAGAGAGTGAGAGAGTGAGAGAGTGAGAGAGTGAGGGAGTGAGAGAGTGAGAGAGTGAGAGAGTGAGAGAGTGAGAGAGTGAGAGAGTGAGAGAGTGAGAGAGTGAGAGAGTGAGAGAGTGAGAGAGTGAGAAAGTGAGAGAGTAAGAGAGTAAGAGAGACAGAGAGTGAGAGAGTAAAAAAGTAAGAGAGTGAGAGGATAAGGAAGTGAGAGAGTGGGAGAGTGAGAGAGTGAGAGAGTGAGAGAGTGAGAGAGTGAGAGTGTAAGAGAGTGAGAAAATGAAAAAGTGAACTAGTAAAAAAGTGAAAGAGTAAGAGAGTAAGTGAGTGAGTCAGTGAGGGAGTGAGAGAGTAAGAGTGAAAGAGTGAGGGAGTAAGGGAGTGAGAGAGTAAGTGAGTAAGAGAGTGAGAGTGTTAGGGAGTAAGAAAGTGGGAGAGTGCGAGAGCGAGAGAGTGAGAAAGTGAGAGAGTAAGAGTGGGAGAGAGTGACAGATCAAGCGAGCGAGGGAGCGAGGGAGCGAAAGAGGGAGAGAGCGAGAGAGCGATAAAGCGAGAGAGCGAGAGATCAAGAGAGCGAGAGAGCGAGAGAGCGAGAGAGCGAGAGAGCGAGAGAGCGAGAGGGCGAGAGAGCGAGAGAGCGAGACAGCAAGACAGCGAGGGAGCGAGAGAGTAAGAGAGCGAACGACTGAGAGAGTGAGAAAGTGAGGAAGTGAGAGAGTCAGAGAGTAAGAGAGGGGAAGCGAGCGCAGAAAAGCGAGAGAGCGGGAGAGCAAGGCAGCGAGAGAGCAAGAGAGCAAGAGAGCGGGATCGCGAGAGAGCGAGGGAGTACAATAGTGAGAAAGTAGGAGAGTGAGAGAGCGAGAGAGTGAGAGAGAGAGAAAGTGAGGGAGTGAGGGAGTGAAGGAGTCAAAGAGTGAAAGAGTGAGAGAGTGAAGGCATAAGAGAGTGAGAGATCGAGAGAGTTAGTGAGTGAGAGAGTGCGGGAGTAAGGGAGTGAGAGTGAGAGAGAGAAAGTGAGAGATTGAGAGAGTGAAAGAGTAAGAGAGTAAGGAAGTGGGAGAGTGAGAGAGTGAGAGAGTGAGTGAGTAAGAGGTCGAGAGAGTGAGAGAGTGAAAGAGTGAGTGAGTAAGAGAGTGAGCGAGTGAGGGAGTGAGGGAGTAAGAGAGTGAGCAAGTGAGCGAGTGAGAATGTGAGAATGTGAGTATGTGAGAATGTGAGAATGTGCAAATGTGAGAATGCGAGAATGTAAAAATGTGAGAATGTAAGAATGTGAAAACGTGAGAATGTAAAAATGTGACAATGTCAGAAGGTCAGAATGCGAGAGAGTGAGAGAGTAAGTGAGTGAGAAAGTGGGAAAGTCAGAGAGTGGAAAAATGGGAGGTTGGGAGAGTTGGAGAGTGAAAAAGTGAGAGAGGGAGGGAGTAAAATAGTGAGAGAGTGAGAAAGTAAGAGAGTAACAGGGTAAGAGAGTGAGAAAAAGAGTGAGAGAGTGAGGAAGTGGGGGAGTAAAAAAGTGAGAGAGTAAGAGGGTGAGAGGGTAAGAGAGTGAGAGAGTGAGAGAGTGAGAGAGTGAGAGAGTGAGAGAGTGAGAGAGTGAGAGAGTGAGAGAGTGAGAGAGTGAGAGAGCGAGAGAGTAAGTGAGTGAAAGAGTGAGAGAGGGAGGGAGTAAGAGAGTGAAAGAGTAAGAGAGTAAGAACGTGAGAGAGTGAGAGAGTGAGAGAGTCAGAGAGTGAGAGAGTCAGAGAGTGAGAGAGTGAGAGAAAGAGAGAGCGAGAGAGTCAGAGAGTGAGATAGTGAAAGCGAGAAGGAGTGAGAGACTGAGAGAGTGAGTGAGTGAGAGAGTAAGAGAGTTAGGGAGTACGAGAGTGAGAGAGTGTAAGACTGGGAGAGTAAGAAAGTGAAAAATTCAAAGGGTGAGGGAGTGGGAGAGTAAGAGAGTGAGAGAGTGAGAAAGTGAGAGAGTGAGAGAGTAAGAGAGTAAGAGAGAGATAGAGTGAAAGAGCGAGAGAGTGAGAGAGTGAGAGAGTGAGGGGGTAAGAGAGTGGAAGAGTGAAAGAGTAAGATAGTAACAGAGTAAGAGAGTAAAGAAGTGAAAGAGTAAGAGAGTAAAAGAGTGAGAAAACGACAGACTAAGAGAGTGAGAGAGTAGGAGAGTAAGAGAGTAAGAGAGTGAGAGAGCAAGAGAGTGAGAGAGTAAGAGAGTGAGAGAGTAAGAGAGTAAGAGAGTAAGAGAGTGAGAGAGTAAGAGATAAAGCGAGCGAGAGAGCAAAAGAGCGGAAGAGCGAAAGAGCGAGAGAGCGAAAGAGAAGAGAGCGAGAGAGCGAGAGAGCGAGAAAGCGAGAGAGCGAGAGAGTGAGGGAGTGAGAAATCGAGAGAGTGAGAGAGTAAGAGTGTGGAGTAGTGAAAGAGTGAAGGCGTAAGAGAGTGCGAGAGTAAGTAAGTTCGAGAGTGCGAGAGTGAGGAAGTGAGAAAGTAAGGGAGTAAGAGAGTGAGCAAGTGAGAGAGTGAGAATGTGAGTATGTGAGAATGTGAAAATGTGAGAACGTAAGAATGTGAGAATGTGAGGATGTGAGGATGTAAGGATGTGAGAATGTCAGAATATCAGGATGTAAGAGAGCAAAAGAGTGAGACAGTAAGAGAGTGAGTGAGAAAGTGACAAAGTAAAAGCGTGGAAAAGTGGGAGAGTGAGCGAGTGGAAGAGTGGCAGAGTGGCAGAGTGGGAAAGTGAGAGAGTGAGAGAGTGAGAGAGTGAGAGAGTGAGAGAGTGAGAGAGTGAGAGAGTGAGAGAGTGAGAGAGTGAGAGAGTGAGAGAGTGAGAGAGTGAGAGAGTGAGAGAGTGAGAGAGTGAGAGAGTGAGAGAGTGAGAGAGTGAGAGAGTGAGAGAGTGAGAGAGTGAGAGAGTGGGAGAGTGAGAGAGTGAGAGAGTGAGAGAGTGAGAGAGTGAGAGAGTGAGAGAGTGAGAGAGTAAGAGAGTAAGAGAGTAAGAGAGACAGAGAATGAGAGAGTAAAAAAGTAAGAGAGTGAGAGGGTAAGGAAGTGAGAGAGTGGGAGAGTGAGAGAGTGAGAGAGTGAGAGAGTGAGAGAGTGAGAGTGTAAGAGAGTGAGAAAGTGAAAGAGTGAACTAGTAAAAAAGTGAAAGAGTAAGAGAGTAAGTGAGTGAGTCAGTGAGGGAGTGAGAGAGTAAGAGTGAAAGAGTGAGGGAGTAAGGGAGTGAGAGAGTAAGTGAGTAAGAGAGTGAGAGTGTTAGGGAGTAAGAAAGTGGGAGAGTGCGAGAGCGAGAGAGTGAGAAAGTGAGAGAGTAAGAGTGGGAGAGAGTGACAGATCAAGCGAGCGAGGGAGAGAGAGAGCGAAAGAGGGAGAGAGCGAGAGAGCGATAAAGCGAGAGAGCGAGAGATTAAGAGAGCGAGAGAGCGAGAGAGCGAGAGAGCGAGAGAGCGAGAGAGCGAAAGAGCGAGAGGGCGAGAGAGCGAGAGAGCGAGACAGCAAGACAGCGAGGGAGCGAGAGAGTAAGAGAGCGAACGACTGAGAGAGTGAGAAAGTGAGGAAGTGAGAGAGTCAGAGAGTAAGAGAGGGGAAGCGAGAGAGTGAAAGCGCAGAAAAGCGAGAGAGCGCGAGAGCAAGGCAGCGAGAGAGCTAGAGAGCAAGAGAGCGGGATCGCGAGAGAGCGAGGGAGTACAATAGTGAGAAAGTAAGAGAGTGAGAGAGCGAGAGAGTGAGAGAGAGAGAAAGTGAGGGAGTGAGGGAGTGAAGGAGTCAAAGAGTGCAAGAGTGAGAGAGTGAAGGCATAAGAGAGTGAGGGATCGAGAGAGTTAGTGAGTGAGAGAGTGCGGGAGTAAGGGAGTGAGAGTGAGAGAGAGAAAGTGAGAGATTGAGCTAGAGAGCGAGACAGCGAAAAAGTGGGAGAGTGAAAAAGCGAGAGAGTAAGAGAGTTAAAATGTGAAAAAGTGAGACAGTGAGAGAGTGAGAAAGTGAGAGAGTTAGAGAGTGGGAAAGTGAGAGAGTAAGAGAGTGAGAGAGCAAGAGAGTAAGTGAGTAAAAGAGTGAGAGAGTGAGGGAATGAGAGAGAGAGAGAGTACAAGAGTGAGAAAGTGAGACTGAGAAAGTGAGAGAAAGAGAGTGAGAGAGAGTAAGATTGAGAGAGTGGGACAGTAAGACAGTGAGAGAGTGTAAGAGTAAGAGAGTGAGAGAGTGCGAGAGTAAGAAAGTAAGAAAGTGAGAGAGTAAAATAGCGAGAGAGTGAGAGATCAAGAGAGCAAAAGCGCGAGAGCGCGAGAGAGCAAGGCAGCGAGAGAGCAAGAAAGCAAGAGAGTGAGAAAATCAGAGAGTTAGTGAGTTAGAGAGTGAGAGAGTGAGAGAGTGAGAAAGTGAGATACTGAGAGAGTGAAAGGGTGATAGAGTAGAAGAAAGGTAAAGTTAGAGAGTGAGAAGGTGAGCGAGTCTAAGAGTGTGAATGTGAGAATGTGATAATGTGAAAATTTGAGAGTGTAAAAATTTGAGAATGTGAGAATGTGAAAATGTAAGAATGTGAGAATGTAAGAAATTAAGAATGTGAAAATGTGAAAGAATGAGCGAGTAAGAGATTGCGAGAGTGAGAGAGTGGGGAAGTAGGAGAGTGAGGAATTGAGATAGTGAGAGCGTGGGAGGGTGAGCGTGTGAAATTCTAGAATGTGAGAATGTAAGCATGTGAAAATGTGAGAATGTGAGAATGTAAGAATGTGAGAATGTGCGAGAGCGAGAAAGTGATGAAGTGAGAGAGTCAGAGAAAGAGTGAGAGAGTGAGGAAGTGAGGGAGTGAGAGAGTTAAAAAGAGAAGGAGTGAGAGAGTGAGAGAGTTAGAAAGTGAGAGGGTGAAAGAGTGAGGGAGGAAGAGAGTTCGAGAGTGTGAGACTAAGAGAGTGAGAGAGTGTAAGATTCAAAGAGTGACAGAGTAGGATAGTCAGAGAGTAAGAAAACGAGAGAGTGAGAGAGCGAGAGAATGAGTGAGTGAGAAAGTGAAAAAGTGAGGAAGTCAGAGAGTAAGAAAGTGAGAGAGGGAGACAGCGAGAGAGTGAGAAAGTAATTAAGTAAGGAAAAGAGAGAGTAACAGAGTGAGAGAGTGAAAGAGTGAGAGAGTTAAAGAGTGAGAGAGTGAAATAGTGAGAGAGTGAGAGAGTGAAGAAATGAGAGAGTGAGAGATCGAAAGAGTGAGTGAGTGAGAGCGTAAGGGAGTGAGGGAGTGAGAGTGAGAGAGAGGAAGTGAGAGATTGAGAGAGTAAAATAGTGAGGAAGTAGGAGAGTAAGAGAGTAAGAGAGTAAGAGAATGAGAGAGTAACCGAGTGGGAGAGTAAGAGAGTAAGAGAGTGAGAGAGTAAGAAAGCAAAAGAGTGAGAAAGCGAGAGAAGGAAAGAGCGAGAGAGCGAGAGAGGGAAAGAGCGAGAGAGTGAAAGAGTGAGAGAGAAAGAGAGTGTGAGAGTGAGAGATCAAGAGAACGAGAGCGCAAAAGAGCGAGAGAGCGACAGAGCGAGAGAGCGATCAAGCGAGGGAGGGAGAGAGCAAGGGAGCGAGAAAGCGAAAGAGCGAGAGAGCGAGAGAGCATGAAAGCGAGGGAGCGAAAGAGCGAGAGAGCGAGACAGCGAAAGAATAAAAGAGTGAAAAAGTGAGAAAGTGAGAGAGCAAGAGAGTGATTGAGTAAAAGAGTAAGGAAGTAATGAAGTGAGAGAGTGAGAAAGTGAGAGAGAAAGAGAGAGTAAGAGAAAGAGTGAGAGAGTGAAAAAGCGAAAGCGTGAGAGAGTAAGATAGTGAGAAAATGAGAGAGTAAGAAAGTAAAAAAGTAAGAGGATGAGAGAGTGAGATAGTGAGAGAAAGAGAGAGTAAGAGCGTGAGAGAGTGAGAGAGTGAAAGAGTATAGGAGTGAGAGAGTGAGAGAGTAAGTGAGTGAAAGAGTAAGCAAGTAAAGGGATGAGAAACTGAGGGAGTGTGAGACTGAGAGAGTGTGAGAGTGAAAGATTTAAAAAGTGAGAAAGTGGGAGAGTGGGAAAGGGAGAGAGTGAGAGAGTGAGAGAGTGAGAGAGTGAGAGAGTGAGAGAGTAAGAGAGTAAGAGAGTGAGAGAGTGAGAGAGTGAGAGAGTGAGAGAGTGAGAGAGTGAGATAGTGAGAGAGTGAGAAAGTGAGAGAGTGAGAGAGTGAGAGAGTGAGACGGTGAGAGAGTGAGAGAATGAGAGAGTGAGAGAGTGAGAGAGTGAGTAAGTGAGAGAGTGAGAGAATGAGAGAGTGAAGGAGTGAAAGAGTAAGAGAGTGAGAGTTTGAGAGAGTGAGAGAGTGAGAGAGTAAAAGAGTAAGAATGTGAGAGAGTGAGAAAGTGAGAGAGTGAGAAAGTGAGAGAGTGAGAGAGTGAGAGAGTGAGAGAGTAAGAAAGTGAGAGAGTGAGAGAGTGAGAGAGTGAGAGAGTGAAAGAGTAAGAGAGTGAGAGAGTGAGAGAGTGAGAGAGTGAGATAGTGAGAGAGTGAGAGAGTGAGAGAGTGAGAGAGTGAAAGAATGAGAGAGCTAGAGAATGAGAGAGTAAGAGAGTGAGACAGTTAGAGGGTGAGAGAGTGAGAGAGTGAGACAGTAAGAAAGTAAAAGAGTGAGAGAGTAAGGGAGTGAAAGAGTAAGAGAGTAAAAGAGTGAGAGAGTTACATAGTAAGAGAGTGAGTGAGTGAGATAGTAAGAGAGTGAGAGAGTAAGAGTGTGAGCGAGTGAGAGTGTAAGGATGTGAGTATGTGAAAAAGTGCGAATGTTCGAATGCGAGAATGTTAGAATGTAAGAATGTGAGAAGGTGAGAATGTGAGAATGTAAGAATGTAAGAACGTGAGAATGTAAAGATGTGACGATGTCAGCATGCCAGAATGCAAAAGAGTAAGATAGTAAGTAAGTGAGAGAGTGAGAGAGTGAGAGAGTGGAAAAGTGGGAGGTTGGGAGAGTTGGAGAGTGAGAAAGTGAGAGAGTGAGGGATTAAGAGAGTGAGAGAGTGAGGGATCAAGCGAGCGAGAGAGCGAAAGAGCGAGAGAGCGAAAAAGAAAGAGAGCGAGAGAGCGATAAAGCGAGAGAGCAAGAATGCGAGAGAGCAGGAGGGCGATAGAGCGAGAAAGCGAGACAGCGAGAAAGCGAGAGAGTGAGAGATCACAAGAGTGAGAAAGTGGGAAAGTGAAAGAGTGAGAGAGTGAGAAAGTGAGAGAGTGAGAAAGTGAGGGAGTGAGGGAGTGCAGAAGTAAAAGAGTGAGAGAGTAAGAGAAAAATATCGATGAATTATGAAAAATTTGTCTTTGAGGGTGGCTATAGTCTTCGGGGGGTTTAAATTAAAAAAAATAATAATGCTACGGGGTTCAGTTAATGATATTTCGAGAGCAAACATCTAGCAAAGAATTCTAGGGCGAAGCTAAGAAAAGATATCGATGAATTATGAAAAATTTGTCTTTGAGGGTGGCTATAGTCTTCGGGGGGTTGAAATTAAAAAAAAAAATAATGCTACGGCGTTTAGTCAATGATATTTCGAGACCAAACAATTAGCAAAGAATTCTAGGGCAAAGAAAAAAAAAGATATCGATGAATTATTAAAAATTTGTCTTTGAGGGTGGCTATAGTCTTCGGGGGGTTGAAATTTCGAAAAAAAATAATGCTACGAAGTTGAGTCAATGATATTGTGAGAGCAAACAATTAGCAAAGAATTCTAGGGCGAAGCAAACAAAAGATATCGATGAATTATGAAAAATTTGTCTTTGAGGGCGGCTAGAGTCTTCGGGGGGTTGAAATTAAAAAAAAAAATCATGCTACGGGGTTCAGTCAATGATATTTTGACAGCAAACATCTAGCAAAGAATTCTAGGGCGAAGCAAAGAAAAGATATCGATGAATTATGAAAAATTTGTCTTTGAGGGTGGCTATAGTCTTCGGGGGGTTGAAATTTAAAAAAAAAAAATGCTACGGGGTTCAGTCAATGATATTTCGAGAGCAAACAATTAGCAAAGAATTCTAGGGCGAAGAAAAAAAAAGATATCGATGAATTATTAAAAATTTGTCTTTGAGGGTGGCTAGAGTCCTCGGGCGGTTGATATTTCGAAAAATAATAATGCTACGGAGTTCAGTCAATGATATTTCGAGAGCAAACAATTAGCGAAGAATTCTAGTGCAAAAAAAACAAGCGATATCGATGAATTATCAAAAATTTGTCTTTGAGGGCGGCTAGAGTCTTCGGGGGGTGGAAATTTCGAAAAATAATAATGCTACGGAGTTCAGTCAATGATATTTCGAGAGCAAACATTCAGCAAAGAATTCTAGTGCAAAAAAACAAGCGATGTCGATGAATTATCAAAAATTTGTCTTTGAGGGCGGCTAGAGTCTTCGGGGGGTGGAAATTTCGAAAAATAATAATGCTACGGGGTTTAGTCGATGATATTTCGCGAGCAAACAATTAGCAAAGAATTCTAGCGCAAAGAAGAAAAGCGATATCGACGAAATATCGAAAATTTCTCTGTAAGGGTAGCTCGGGCCGTCGAGGGTGGATATCTCCGTCAATAATTAACTGACGGGGTTGAACCACCGATATTTTGGAAGCAAATAATTAGCAAAAAAATGCAGTACAGTCAGATCGTACGATTTTGCCTTGCTAGTTAGTGCTCTGCTAGCGTTATAGAACGCTAGCAGCGTCTTTTTCAAAATCGATTTTTTCAAAAACCGGACGAGCAAAGAAATTTTCACTTTAGCAAACAATTAGCAAACAATGAGCAAAAAAAGCTTATCTATAGTAACTATTGGATTTCCGATTGTGCTTTGCTGCCGTCACGCGGGTCGTGCGTCGAGCGTTTTACGGCAGCGCGGTACACGGGACACCCAAGTAAAAAATTTATACATAAATTATGTATAGACTATGTATAGTTTGCATATGGTTTTGAGCATATATGAACTATGCATAGACTATGCATAGACTATAAACTATACATAAACTATACATAAACTATACATAAGCTATACATAAACTATACATAAACTATACATAAGCTATACATAAACTATACATAAACTATACATAAACTATACATAAACTATACATAAACTATACATAAACTATACATAAACTATACATAAACTATACATAAACTATACATAAACTATACATAAACTATACATAAACTATACATAAACTATACATAAACTATACATAAACTATACATAAACTATACATAAACAATACATAGTTTATGTATATGCCACATATGTTATGTATGTGCCACTAGCCGCGGATCGAGGCGCGTCGCTAGGGGAGTGCTGCGATCAATAACTGCATCGATCGATCTATATGTATAGCGTATCTTTTTCATTGTGATCCGAGTGATTGAAATTGATGCTTCTGCTAAAAGTCAATTAGAGGATCAATTATTAAAAACACATTTTTTTCCAATTTTCATTTTATTGAACATTTTTTAATGAGAACATTCTTATCTTCAATCGAGACGCTTTATTTTATGTACATAAATAAAAAAAAAACAATCATTTATGTCGTGGAGGGAAGGAGGGGTGAACGGCAGCCGCATACGCTGAAGAATTCCCGAACTGCCCCGATATGCTTCGTTATCGGCAAATTGCGTGATCGCATTTTGAACGAAGGGGTTGCGTTACAACCTGTAGGAAGTACTGATGGTGGTCGTCCACGTCATGATGACGAAAACGCCATTTTATAATTTTTCGAGAGAAACCCGAGGGAGAGTACTCGACAAGGTGCTTCGCTTTTGAGGTCAAGTCGGATTTAAGTTTGGCGTACTCTCAGAGAAGACAACAGGAAGCCGTTTAATTTCACGAAAGGTCAGCATCTGGAGCCGATAAATCCTGAAAGCCGGTCGAACTTTGCCCACTGGTATGTGAACCAGCATGATGAGCATCCCGATCTTCATCAAAGACGAATTCTGTTCACCGATGAGTCGAAATTCGATCAAGATTCCGTCATCAATCTACACAACGAGCACACGTGGTCCGAAGAAAATCCCCACTGCACCCTGGACAGGTCGTATCAGCAACGTTTCAGTGTCAATGTCTGGGCTGGAATGATCGATGACAGATTGGTTAGTTCGAGTTCATGTAATTCACACGAAGAGGAGTGCCTCAAAAAAATTTTTGTGCTGTGCACGGCAATATCGTTGCATAGTTCCGGTAGGCTAATTTCCGTTATGGTCCAGATAAAATCTTGTTGTAGGAACAGTAAACAATTGATTGGCAGCACAGTGGAATTTGCCGTACTCAAAACACAATTTATTGTGGACATAACGAACATTTCCTTACCGACAACTACGCCACCTCATTACCGTGCACAGCACAACAAATTTTATATGACATTTTATCGGAAATAGATTATTAAACAAATCCTTTAATAATGGAATCTTACATTTTTTCACAAATATTGCTCAAAATGTCCTCCGGCTTTTTCGATGCACATTCGTGCCCGTTTCAGTACGGAGTGAGTGGCTTGTCGAATCACTTCGGGAGGAATTTGGGCTGCTGCTTCCATAATTCGATCCCGAAGTGATTCGACATTCTCCACTCGCGTCTCGTACACCCTCGCCTTCAAATATCCCCACAAAAAAAAATCAAGGGGCGTCAAATCCGGGGATCTCGATGGCCAATGAATTGGCCCACGTCTCCCAATCCACGAATCCTCGAAAACATCGTTGAGGTGTTCGGTTATAATACGGGCCGAATGTGCAGGAGCTCCATCGTGCTGGTAGATGATGCCGCCTCCATGGAGGTCGGCTGGAGCTCCCGCAATAATTTCCGGGATGTTGATTCGTAAAAAATCGAGATATATCGGTGCGTCCAGACGAGGCGGGAGGAACCGGATGAACTAAACAAGAAGAAGAATGGAGCAATCAAGAATCAGTCTCTTTACGCAACGATAACTGTACGGAAAATAGGTGATTCCTGCACGGTTATCATATTGTAAAGGGCCCAATGCGTGTAAATTATCAAACTGATCGTACGTGGAGAAAAATGGCTGATAAAATTTTTTGTGCTGTGCACGGCGATGTTGTGGCATGCACTCATCAAAAAAATTAAAGGACCACTTCAGGCATCTGTATCTTCGCGAAAAATAGTCGGATTCAGATAGTTCACAGCATGTTTATGAGCTTGAATCTTTGACTTCTCCAATCAAAGGTTGAAAATTCTTTATCATGCCCTGCTGCTCTGTGCCAAGGGCAAAAACAAACAAAAAACGGTTGTCTCAATTTGTATGAAAATTCGGGAAGGTGCGCGGCGTTCGACAAATTTTTTATAGAAAATTTATCGAAACTTTCGATACCCTGTCCATTTCTGTGCAAAATGTTTTTTTATTTATTGCTGTGCGATTTTTTTTAACTAAGTTATTCACTCCCAAAGCAAAAAACACAATTTTTTTCGTCGCAGTATTGACACTTCAAAAACAAGGAAAAAAATAATTCTCTCTCTTCACTTAGTTCTGTGGCCGCCATTTTGTAAAAAATCTCAAAATTTCAAATGTAGACCTAGCATTTCTAAGTTCATACTGTCATCAACAATCGTGCTAAATTTCGAGTCGCTACGATTTTTTTTTCTGCGTGTTCGCAGCTGTCAAATGTTTGACCCAATTGAGGGATAATTTTTTCGTCATTTTTATTGATAAAAAAGATCCAAATTTTTTGAATTGCTGTATCTCTGCAAAAAAAAATCTTTTATTAATCAGAGCATTTTTTAGATTCTTAATTTTCATGAATAAAAAAAATTCCGATATCTCTTTCGCTTCTTGCTGCTACATTCTCAACGGTTAAAGACTTAAAATAGTCATTTCTTAATTTTTAGTGAAGATTGGAAACATCTGTAGGGCACAGATACAGGTGCCTAAGATTCCGACAAATTTCGACTATTTTCAAGTGGTCCTTCAATTTTTTTTGATGAGTGTAGTTGTCGTTATAGAAATCTTGGCCACGGAAAATTGTATCGTGAGCACGGCAAATGCTACTGTTCTGCCCATTAATTGCTTACTAAGGTTGCAACAAAAAATGTTTACACCGTAACGAAAATGAGCTTACCGGAACTATGCTGCAATATTGCCGTGCACAGCACAACAAATTTTATGAGGCACTCCTCTCCGTGTGAATTACAAGAAATCGAACTAACCAATCTGTCATCGATCATTCCACCCCAGACATTGACACTGAAACGATGCTGATACGACCTGTCTAGGGTGCAATGGGGATTTTCTTCGGACCACGTGTGCTCGTTGTGTAGATTGATGACGGAATCTTGATCGAATTTCGACTCATCGGTGAACAGAATTCGTCTTTGATGAAGATCGGGATGCTCTTCATGCTGGTTCACGTACCAGTGGGCAAAGTGCAACCGGCTTTCAGGATCTATCGGCTCCAGATGCTGAACCTTCGTAAAATGGAACGGCTTCCTATTGTCTTCTCTGAGAGTGCGCCAAACTTTCATCCGACTCGACCTCAAAAATGCAGCACCCCGTCGAGTACTTTCCCGCGGGTTTCTCTCAAAAAATTCTAAGATGGCGTCTTCGTCATCATGCCGTGGACGACCAGCGTTAGTTCCCACAGGCTGCAGCGAAACCTCTCCAGTGACAATCCGATCGCGCAATCTGACGAACACCATGCGGGACGGGGCTCTTCGGTTAGGGAATTGTTCAGCGTATGCGGTTGCTGCTAACCCCTCATTCCCTCCGCATCGACCGAGCATCATAAGCATATCGAAGTACTCCCGGTTTTCGTAGGCCATAGCTTGATATAAATAGTGATAATCACATATTAATCGATATGAATGAAAGATCTGTGAACAACACTCCTCTAACAATTAAAGGACAGCTTGAAAACAGCCAAATTTGTTAAAATGTCATGCATCTGTATCCCCGCGACAAATCGTTGGTTGGTTTATCGTTTGATAAAATTATCAAAAAATTGTCTTTGAGGGTGGCTAGAGTCCTCGGGGGGTTGAAATTTTGAAAATTAATCATGCTACGGGGTTCAGTCAATGATATTTCGAGAGCAAACAATTAGCAAAGAATTCTAGTGCAAAGAAAATAAGCGATATCGATGAATTATCAAAAATTTGTCCTTGAGGGTCGCTAGAGTCCTCGGGGGGTGGAAATTTCGAAAAATAATAATGCTACGGGGTTCAGTCAATGATATTTCGAGAGCAAACGATTGGCAAAGAATTCTAGTGCGAAGAAAAAAAGCGATATCGATGAATTATCAAAAATTTGTCTTTGAGGGTGGCTAGAGTCCTCGGGGGGTTGAAATTTTGAAAATCAATCATGCTACGGGGTTCAGTCAATGATATTTCAAGAGCAAACAATAAGCAAGGAATTCTAGTGCAAAGAAAATAAGCGATATCGATGAATTATCAAAAATTTGTCCTTGAGGGTCGCTAGAGTCCTCGGGGGGTGGAGATTTCGAAAAATAATAATGCTACGGCGTTCAGTCAATGATATTTCGAGAGCAAACAATTAGCAAAGAATTCTAGTGCAAAGAAAAGAAGTGTTATCGATGAATTATCAAAAATTTGTCCTTGAGGGTCGCTAGAGTCCTCGGGGGGTGGAAATTTCGAAAAATAATAATGCTACGGGGTTGAGTCAATGATATTTCGAGAGAAAACATCTAGCGAAGAATTCTAGGGCGAAGCAAAGAAAAGATATCGATGAATTATGAAAAATTTGTCTTTGAGGGTGGCTAGAGTCCTCGGGGGGTTGAAATTTTGAAAATTAATCATGCTACGGGGTTTAGTCAATGATATTTCGAGAGCAACCAATTAGCGAAGAACTCTAGTGCAAAGAAAATAAGCGATATCGATGAATTATCAAAAATTTGTCCTTGAGGGTCGCTAGAGTCCTCGGGGGGTGGAAATTTCGAAAAATAATAATGCTACGGGGTTCAGTCAATGATATTTCGAGAGCAAACAATTGGCAAAGAATTCTAGTGCAAAGAAAAAAAGCGATATCGATGAATTATCAAAAATTTGTCTTTGAGGGTGGCTAGAGTCCTCGGGGGGTTGAAATTTTGAAAATTAATCATGCTACGGGGTTTAGTCAATGATATTTCGAGAGCAAACAATTAGCAAAGAATTCTAGTGCAAAGAAAATAAGCAATATCGATGAATTATCAAAAATTTGTCTTTGAGGGTGGCTAGAGTCCTCGGGGGGTGGAAATTTCGAAAAATAATAATGCTACGGTGTTCAGTCAATGATATTTCGAGAGCAACCAATTAGCGAAGAATTCTAGTGCAAAGAAAATAAGCAATATCGATGAATTATCAAAAATTTGTCCTTGAGGGTCGCTAGAGTCCTCGGGGGGTGGAAATTTCGAAAAATAATAATGCTACGAGGTTTAGTCAATGATATTTCGAGAGCAAACAATTGGCAAAGAATTCTAGTGCAAAGAAAAAAAAGCGATATCGATGAATTGTCAAAAATTTGTCCTTGAGGGTCGCTAGAGTCCTCGGGGGGTGGAAATTTCGAAAAATAATAATGCTACGGGGTTCAGTCAATGATATTTCGAGAGCAAACAATTGGCAAAGAATTCTAGTGCAAAGAAAAAAAGCGATATCGATGAATTATCAAAAATTTTTCTTTGAGGGTGGCTAGAGTCCTCGGGGAGTTGAAATTTTGAAAATTAATCATGCTACGGGGTTCAGTCAATGATATTTCGAGAGCAAACAATTAGCAAAGAATTCTAGTGCAAAGAAAATAAGCGATATCGATGAATTATCAAAAATTTGTCCTTGAGGGTCGCTAGAGTCCTCGGGGGTTGGAGATTTCGAAAAATAATAATGCTACGGCGTTCAGTCAATGATATTTCGAGAGCAAACAATTAGCGAAGAATTCTAGTGCAAAGAAAATAAGCGATATCGATGAATTATCAAAAATTTGTCTGTAAGGGTAGCTCGGGCCGTCGAGGGTGGATATCTCCGTCAATAATTAACTGACGGGGTTTAACCACCGATATTTTGGAAGCAAACAATTGGCAAAAAATGCAGTACAGTCAGATCGTACGATTTTGCCTTGCTAGTTAGTGCTCTGCTAGCGTTATTATAACGCTAACAGTCTTTTTCAAAATCGTTTTTTTCGAAAACCGGACGAGCAAAGAAATTTTCATTTTAGCAAACAATTAGCAAACAATGAGCAAAAAAAGCTTATTTATAGTAACTATTGGATTTTCGATTGTGCTCTGCTGCCGTCACGCGGGTCTATTTTTCGCGGAGATATACACTACCGCCAGAAAGTATTAGACTTTGGAGGATACTCGTTCCGGCAAAAATGAAGCTACCGTTTTTTCACGAAAATTATTCGAAAGCTTATCGAATTCTGTATTGATTAGGCCCTCGTCGAATAAAATCAGACCGCTGTATTCCGAATTATCACGCGAGGGAAACAAACAAAACCGTGCAGTTTTTTTTACAGAATTTCATACATCTTTGACTCTTGGCTGAAGCTAACAACATTTTTGGAAAATGTCGGTCCTTTCCTAATGAACCTCCGAGTATGAGCTGTCGATCCATCGAAAAAAAATTGAAGAATATTAGCGGGTTCCTGAAATATGAATTTATTCCTATGAGGGTGCAGAATCCACATGACGCCGGTCAGTCGCATGATTCTAGCCGATTCGAGGATTGCGACTAACGTTTCTCTTGTCACCAGAGCTGAAAGGCGAATGAAAACTTGTGTAACAACCATTAATTACAACTTTAAGTCGAATAGTAGTATCCAACGCAAGCCTCCCATTTGCCTTTCGGCCCTGGTGACAAAAGCACAGCACCCTGTGAGACCCTCGAATCTGCTCGAATCGGCCAACGGACTGTCATGTAGATTATGCACGTGCATCGAAATAAATTGATATTTCAGAAATCCGTTGAAATTCCTATTATTTTTCGACGAATCGACAGTTGATGGCTCAAAGGTCCTTTTTGCAAAGTGCCGGAATTTGAAAAAAAAATTTCTTAGCTCTAGCTGAGAGTCAAAGTTTATGTATGAAATTCTGTGAAAATCGGATTTTATTCTACTCTCTGACGTGATAATCCGGAATGCAGTATTCCAAATGTACTCAACAAAGACTCATTAAACCCAGAATGGAATAAGCTTTCCAACGGTTTTTGTGGAAAATCGGTAGCTTCATCTTCGACGGAGGTACCGTCTTCCAGAGAAGCGACTGGTTTTTAACAGGACGCGCGATAAGTGATCTGATAAATTCTGGCGGCAGTTCAGATGCCCGAAATTTCGACTAATTTTGACTATTTTCAGGTACTTTTTAAATTGTTTCGATGAATAGTAATTTCGTACGGAATATGAATGATGGATTGAACAGAACTAGAATAATAAAAAATTACTAATTTTAAAAAAACGAGTAGCTGCTTACCTGACGGTTGAAGATCAGAGACGTCTAATGCACTGACGGGCCAAACCAACTGAACACGGTCGACATTAAATTGTAATTCCACTGTTTTTGTTGCCATCGCGCCTGTTTCGCGAATCTTTCGGCTTAGTCGCTTCTCAGTGGCAAAAAAAAACAATGGAATGACGTGTACAATAAATGAAGCTGAAGCTGGCAGACGTTTCTGGCAGACGCCGAGCGCTAGCGAACGTGCGGTATTGGATGGGACTGCGTCCCGTGTACCGCGCTGCCGTAAAACGCTCGACGCACGGCACTTAAACGTAAAATTTCGTTAAAAAATTAATTATTAGAAAAACAGTTTCCCAGCTCGACAAGGGGTACTGTAGGAGATTCCTCAATATGTATAGAATGTTAACATAGGCTCCAAGAATCTCGGTGGGATACGTGCTAATGTTTATCCGAAAAAGTAAAAAATATTATAATTTAGATAGATTTTTTTCCGGTACGAGCTAAGTTCTGCAACGGAAAAAACTCATTGCCACTCGATTGTTCTATGTATAGAGATTATTAATCCTCCCATCGACTTTTAGCAAAAGTACCAATTTCAATCACTCGGAATACAATAAAAAAAATTGCAGCGATTCCCTCCCTGGAAGCTTTCTTTAGGATACTTTAAGGTTGAAGGAAAACCAAATTCATCCTTAGTCTATCCATTATTTGCGAAGTAATCCCAAGTAACGTTAATAGTCATAAAAATACAATTTTTCACGTATTTTCAAATCAGGTGTCTCGCAGCAAAACAAATTGTTTTTATTAAAAAACAATGGAATCCTCTTACAGCGAATAATTTGAAGTCTCCAGAACTATACTTGGATTCTCTGTACGATCATTAGTACCCGAGTTATGAGTCATCAAAGTGAAAAAAGTATTTTTTTTTGCTTTGACAGCTCGTAACTCGACAACAAATCATCACACAGAACGCTTAGACCACTTAAATTAGAGAGAAAGAATCAACCTGGAAGAGCATCTTCATGGATCCATTCAGAAAAAATCCCTAAGGCCCGTGGGCTTTTCGAAAGGAAAGCAAAAATAGAATGAAAAATTTTACATCAGGCATTTTATGGCTACTCCGAAATAACGAATGGTAATAAAATAAATTTAAAAAATTTAAAGAAACTCCCGGCTGGAGTAAAAATCGAACACAAAAAACGTAATCCGATAGAAAGCATGAATAAAATTCATGAATCTAAAAAGTATACAACAAAAAAGGATGAAATAATTCAAGAAGTCATCTTAGTTTATTCATAGTTTGAATTATGATCCTTCGTTTGTATGAGTTCAATTTTTTGAATCGTGGTAATTTCCTCACTGCCCTCAATTCAGTCGGGAGACGTCATTCATTAAACATAAGTCGGAGAACGTTTTCTTTCGTATCGTCGAACATCTAAATCCAGATCGTCTTCATGTTCAATTAATGGCGTCTTCTTTGCACTGTTAAACATCTATATCCTAATTCATTTTTATGTTTAATGAATGACGTCTCCCGACTGAATTGAGGGCAGTGAGGAAATTACCACGATTCAAAAAATTGAACTCATACAAACGAAGGATCATAATTCAAACTATGAATAAACTAAGATGACTTCTTGAATTATTTCATCCTTTTTTGTTGTATACTTTTTAGATTCATGAATTTTATTCATGCTTTCTATCGGATTACGTTTTTTGTGTTCGATTTTTACTCCAGCCGGGAGTTTCTTTAAATTTTTTAAATTTATTTTATTTCATACTTTTTAAAGATAATTCGATATAATTTTCTCCACGTCCGCCAATGATTGGAATCATTTAGCTCGAACAAGACGTCCACGTCACAAAACAATTTTTCCTACTAGTGTCATAATGATGTGGTTATCAATTCAATATCGTTAAACGTGACCACTGTATGGAAATTTGATGTGACAAGACTTTTAAAGTATCGAGTAGCTGCGGCACATGCTGGTTGTCCTTGGGCGCAGTTGAGTACAGCCTCAGCAAAATGTCAGCGCATCATGTGATTGTCCAGCGCAGCTCCATGTAGCCATGACGAATTGTCAGCCCATCGTGGAGTCTTGAGGGCGGCTTAATAGAGCCTTGACCAAATCTCAGTGCATTATGGAGATTTTAATCGCGGCTCTATGTAGCCTAGACCAAATTTCTGTTCATTGTACAGTTTTTTGAGCACGGCTCGACGTAGCCTTGACCAGATGTCAGCACATTCCGCTCGTCCTTTCCAGTCATTACAAGTTTTGAACATGTCTTAAGCGAGTGAACATTGAATGAATGCTGCTTCGACGAGTGAACGTTGAATGAATGCTGCTTCGAAAAGGACCTGACTCATATAGGAAAAACAATGAAAACAAATATACATATTGTGCATTCTGACAAATCGCTTTGTCTAAAAGTTTTGTCGGTTGGAGGATAAAGTAAAAAATTGAGTCCGACAACAATTTTTTTCTTTCAAATTGCCAATTCCACCGAGGTAGACAATATCACTGGGCATAACCACATCGTCTAGCTAAACATCCATATTCACGTTTTTCACAATCCTGATAACATTATCATACGTTGAATAAAAAAGAATGAACTCATTAAACAATTTCTTTCGTACGTGAAATCAGTTGATAATCATAAATAAAACAAAATCACCGGGCATAACCACGTCATCCGACCTAACCTCCACATTCACAAATATCTTAATTTCGCGCCCAAATCCAGAAATTAATCGCGCACAAGTATCCAGAACTATTAATCCGACGTGATTGATGAAATCAGCAGTAGATCAATCCTGCTAACATTATTGAACGTTAAATAAAAAATGCACTCATGAAAAAAATATCGTTCGTACGAAATCAATCAATAAAAAAAAAAGTTATTGGAAACACCGCTTAGATCCGTTAGATTCGCCCCTGTTTGGAAACACCGCTTAGATCCGTTAGATACGTCCCTGTCGTCAAAGCAGACGACTCGACATCGGAATGAAGTTAGGCTACGAAGAACGATGCGAGTATTGCCTAGCCAATCAGCGGGCTCGCTGGAGCTCTACTGTGGCCAGCATCGATATGGACATTTCGAAAAAACGCGTTTTTTCAACATCTATTATCTTTACGAATTCACATCTGATCATAAATATTATGATTCATAAAACATCTGTGTGGTCAACGGAACCGATGTGCAAATATTCGTTTGTAGAAGATTAGTCGTTTGAGCAAACATTCGTGAATTAGGAATCGCTGTTTCGCGGGAACACGACGAAACACATAACTCCCGTTTTCAGCCGGGAGTTAAAAATATTTAAACTCAGAATCTTATGACTAAAAACATGAAGCTTCAATTTGCTGTCTTGATCATTGTTCTACGACTATTTTTCAGCTTTTCTGAGTTACAGCCTTCTGAAAAACACCAATAAATTCGCGATATTTTTCATATCCTTTTGCTTTTTGTTTTAGTGTATAAAGAAATGTTAATCGTGCAAAGGAAAGTTATTTGATGAATATCAAGTGAAAATACAATGACCATTTAAACCTTCCGGTAAACATTTATTTAATATTACAAAAATAATCTGCAAGTTTAGACTTGCAAATCGGTTTCTCTGAATCGTAAGTAGTCAACGAAGATTCCTCTTCCACGAGAAAGCCAAAAATCTTGCGGGTTTTAACTTGCAAATTGCAATTTTCACCTTGCAGCTTCTTCAATCTTCAGTTTTCCCATAGAGGGATCTTTATTCTCTATTTTATTTTCAGAGGGAGCTAAAATCAGCGGAGAATTATCATTTTTCAAATCTAAATGAATAAAATAAATGGTGAATAGAGGATTAATGAAAATGAACCAAGGATGATGAATTGAAACCAATAATCAAGTAGCGTGTTGGGCACGCTTGAGCGTGTTGGGATAGTGTTCCGTAGCCCGAAAAAAAAAATGATTTTTAAATTTTACAGAAAACTATTTTGGCTACAGTGTTCGTTATTATAATTTTAGTTGAATTTTCTAATGGAAAGGTTCATTCTGAATAAATTTCAGATTTTTTGCATCGATAATTTAGAAATTATCGTGTTCCAATTTTTTTTAAATCATAATATTGCGAAAAAACAATGAAACTCGATAAACCAATGCTCAAACTAAAGATCAAGGATGTGACCATTTTATGAAGGAAGATATCCATTACAAATTCCCCAAAATGACTACGGTTGAAATGTTTTCCCAAGCCAGAAAGAACTCCATCTTGCAACCGTAAAAAATGTATGTTTTTGGAAATTTCATCCCCTGTAACTCGAGAAGGGATGATCGTAGACGTCTCAAAATTGGTTGCCAGCTACTCATTGTATGGACGAACAGGCCCCGCAAATATTTGCGTGAGGGAATACAATTACGACAGATCTAATACTGCCTCATCCGAGTTATGAGTCATAAAATTGAAAAAGATCCTTCGAGCTGCAACATCTGTACTGTACAGAACGCTCGAAACACTTTGATTAAAGAGAAAGCATCAACCTAGCAAAACGTTGAGATGGATTCACTCAGAACAAATCACTCAACCCCGTGGACCTTTCGAAAAATAAGCAAAAGTTTAAGAACATTTTACTCTTTTTCTCTCTGCTAGTCTCACATGTTAGACGGCTGTAGCTTAGCGAAAAAATGTCGGAGAGCAATAATGGAGGGACAGGATTGAACCTTCATGTTTTTAAATTTAAGATCCTGAGCTCAAATATTATTATCATCGGCCATATCTGAGAAGGCGTGAGAAGCCTGAGGTAAATTTTTTATTTTTATTTTTGCCTTTTTTTCAAAGGTCAATGAGCGTGAGAAATTTTTTCGAAGTGAATCCATCCCAATGTTCCTCTAGATTAATTTTTTTCTTTTTGAGTTGAGTAGTTCAAGCGGGGTGTACAATGATTTGTTGTCACGTTATGTGATATGTCAAGGCAAAAAAGATTTTTTTTACATCGATGGTTCATAACTCGGGTACTAATCATCGTTCCGAAAATTCAAGGGTAGTTCTGAAAACTATCGAGTTGACTCTGTAATAACCTGACCAAAAAAGGTAAAAAAAACTTCACTTGCATTGTGATCACCTTACAAATAATGAATAGACTGAAGACGAAGGAAATGTATTCGGACGTTTCTTTTTTAAAAAATACATTTTTGAGCTTTGATTCAACCGTTGGTTCATCAAGTTTTAATGTTTTTGGATTTTTTTCATTTGAAACGTGATTCCTGATAAAAAATTTTTTTCTAGTTG
This sequence comes from Sussaba pulchella, assembly GCA_963971145.1. Lineage (NCBI taxonomy): Eukaryota > Metazoa > Arthropoda > Insecta > Hymenoptera > Ichneumonidae > Sussaba > Sussaba pulchella. Next base: position 51,974 of record CAXAQZ010000783.1, read on the forward strand.
GAAGCCGATTCCTGATAGAGGAATCTTATCTGATCTGTTCAATCTGATTCAAGGAAACATTTTAACACGGGCTATTCTTCGAGATATTGTATTGAAGTATTTTTTTCTTGGAAGGTATATTCTTCAGATTTTATTTGAGCTTTGTTTTATCTAGTTTCATTATTTTTTCGCAAAGTTATGCATTTTTATGTGCTGGCACTCGATTCCTCATGAAGAGGGGGTTCGATCTGGCTCGGGAAAATTTTTCAACCGTACCTAATTTTCGAGAAACTGTAATCGATAATTTTTTTTATGGAAGGTACATCCTTGATTTTCAATTTGATCATTGGTTCATCAAGCTTCATTGTTTTTTTCGCAAAGTAACGATTTTTTTTCCATTTGAAGCCGATTTCTGATAGAGGGATGTCATCTGAACTATTCGATCTGACTAAAGAAAACATTTTAACACCAGCTATTTTTTGAGATATTCTATTGAAGTATTTATTTCTTGGCAGGTACATTGTTCGGCTTTGAATTGATTTCCGTTTTATCGAATTTCATAGTTTTTTCGCAAAGTTATGAATTTTTATGTGTTGGCACTCGATTCGTATAAAAAATTTCAACCGTAACTATTTTTCAAAAAATTTTTTTCGGATATTTTTTCCATGAAAGGTACTTCGTTAATGTTTAATTTGACCATTGGTCCATCGAGTTGCATTGTATTTTCGCAAAGTTATGTTTTATTAAAGTTGGAACCCGATTCCCGATACAGCAGTGTGATGTACTCTGTTAGATTTGACTAAAGAAAAAAAGGCAACCGTAGACATTTTTTGAGATGTTGCATTGATTGGGACATTTTTTTTTTGAATGTACATTCTTGAACTTTGATGTAATGGTTGGTGAATAAAGTTTCGATGTTTTTTGGCCGAGCTTGGATTTTTTCCATTTGAAACCTTATTCCTGATAAAAAATCATCATCTGATCTGTTCAAACTGGCTCAAGAAAAATATTCAACACTACACATTATTTTAGATATTGTGATATTGTGAAGTATTTTTTTCTTGGAAGGTACATTCTTCGGGCTTGATTTGACCTTTGTTTTATCGAGTATCATTATTTTTTCGCAAAGTTATGCATTTTTATGTGCTGGCACTCGATTCGTCATAAAGAGGGGGTTAGATCTGACTCGGGAAAAATTTTCAACCGTACCCAATTTTCGAGAAACGGTATTCGATAATTTTTTTTATGGAAGGTACATCCTTGATTTTTAATTTGATCATTGGTTCATCAAGTTTCATTGTTTTTTTCGCAAAGTAATGATTTTTTTTCATCTGAAGCCAATTTCTGATAAAGGAATGTGATCTGAACTGTTCGATGTGACTAAAGAAAAACTTTCAACATTAAACATTTTTTGAGAGATTGCACTGGGACATTTTTTTCTTAAGAGTTACATTCTTGAGCTTTAATTCAAGCGTTCGATCGTCGGGTTTTATCGTTTTTTCACAAAGTCATGAATTTTTGTGAGTTGGAACTCGATTCCTTTCGAAAAGGGGGTTCCATTTGACTCGGGGAAAAATTTTGTAACAATCGGGGAAAAAACCGTGGGCAATTTGGGTTGAATGTTATAATTGAAAGTTATAATTTTTGTTGAATGTTCCAATTAAAAGCTACATTCTGGAAGTTTTTCATTTTTTTTTTGCATTGATGGTTTAGAATTGAAAGGGGGGTGGGGGTCGGGGGGAAGACACTCCGATAATGACTAAGACTAGACGAGATATCTCCCGACAGGAAAGTTAAAATGAAAAAAGATCCAGGAACCTTCAAAATTGGATTTCAGAAGACCTGTTTAAGACTCCTTACTTGATGGCTCGAGCGAAAACAAAATTTCGAGTTTATTTTTCAATCGGCTGGTGGGGGGCAAATAATTTTTTTTTTTTAATTCTCTCATTTCTGTTTTTGGTTCATCCATCTACGTTTCTGTACTAAATTCCATCTCAATCGGTAAATCGATAAATTTTAATTCGATTGTTTTTTTTTCCTGCATTCATCGCGCCCATCGAGCAAACAGTAGATAAACGATAGTATGACGTTAGTTGAAAGTTTGGCGCGAATCTCTGAGCTCACGCTTCCGGCTTGGTCTCTCCTCATTGGTTCGCTTAGAATGTACTTATCTCGGACACTACTGATCCATTCGAAATTTCGCAAATAGACTTTCGTCTTGGAATTTAACGAGGAATACGCCAGTACCCACCGAGTACGCCTATTTTGGGAATTGTCTAATATATCCTTGGTCAACGCAGCGTGGAGGAAATAAATCTTGATTGACGAAACTGTAAGTACTTTGAATTTCTTGTAGTTCCTTGTGCTTGCTATTGTCGTATCTTTCCGCTCGCCGCGATCAACAGCGGGTCGTCCAATCGGATCCCCCTGAATCTCCGTTGTCTTATGCTCGGGAAAATAATTAAAATTCATAAATTGTCAGTGGATGTGTGACTGGCTGGCGCCCAACAAATTAAATTAAAGATTAAATAAAACCCCTTTGAGCCCTGGCAGCCGTCGACCCCGGCCGCGCCAGGTGAAGAACGTCCGCGTAGATGTGTAAATGCGGTTAAACAAAAAGTTCTGTCTCAATTGGCGCCCAACGTGGGGCAAGTTGGAATATTTTCGTCAAAATTAATTGTCTGAATTAATTGAATGAAGTGATTATCTAAATTCATTGTTAATTTCGTCGGATGAGTAGGGATAATTATGAAAATTATTACAACTATTGAAAATTACGGAATCTATCGTAAACCAAAAAATTAGTGAATTTATTGGAAATTATTGAAATTTATTGAATTTAGTGAATTTATTGCAAATTATTGAATTTAGTGAATTTATTGAAAATTATTGAAAACTATTGAATTTAGTAGAAATTGATAAATTATTGAATTTGTTTGAAGTTATTAAAATTATGGAGAAAAAGTCAAATCAGTTAGCGAAATTCCGTGAAGATTATAGTGAAAACTACTTTGTTAAAACTCTGTGAAAAGAATTGACAAAATTGTCAAAATCATCGAAGGCGTTAGAAAAGATTATTGAAACGAATGAATATTATTCCGTATTGAGGATTTCGAACATATTAATTTGTCTATTCGTGCGTATCGCTCGGCGACCGTGAGCGCGGACAAAGGGCCAGCGCGAGCCCGAACGTAAACAGCAGAGACCTTGTGCTTCGCTCTCATTGTATCGCTTGCTTATAAGAACACTGTAATGCTTAACGCTGCTTGTAGAACGCTATAATATTTCACGCTTCGTTCCTATTAATATTATATCGTTGTGTAGAAAATTCTACAACTTTATTTCTGATGTACCGTCGATGATACGAATATTGTCGACGGTTGGATTTGTCTGCTAATTCGACGGAATTTAGGGATTCAATAGAAATTGGAAACAAACATAATAGAGTTGAGCAACTCGGATCTCGCTCCTGTTGCTTAATGATGTTTCAAGAATTTAGTTAACGAATTTAATCGTCGGATACTTCGAGAAACTTGAATCTTATTTCGGTTTCTCGGAAACAATTCGAAGATATATAAGAGAACTTATGACAATTACCTTCTATTTATTTTGTCATGATTTATTAATTTATTATTTCGTCATGATTGAACTCTTCCGTTGTGACAACAAATGGAATAACACTGTTTAACGCACAGTGCATAATTATTACCGTACATTATTATCAACAGCAAATATAGTCTACGGTTAATAAAATAAAAATTAAATGTATCATTTTGTCACGATTAAATCTTGTTTTGTAGTTAGCAATTAAAAGTGTAAACAAATCGAAAGTTTAGCGTAAAATTTATTCAAACAATTTAAGTAATTAAATTCGAAAATACAAATTTCTTGTGAACTGAATCTCGCTTCAGCCACAACAAATTGAACCAATACAAAGGACGTATTTTCGTTTAAGAGTTGAGAATTAGGAATTGGCCGGTGAAACAGACCAAACAATATATCTGGTTACATAACTATTTGTTAAAACTTGTCGTCGTTAAATAATTTAATTAATTAATTAGAATTTATCTATTGATTCATTCGTTATCCGTTAGAATTTATTCGTCCATTTATTATAATTGTTGGAAATTGATTGATTTATTCATTGATTTGATTTGGCTATCCATTGACTTGGTTGCGCCTGAGATTCTTTGTACGTTGAGAAGATTTTGTCTTACTGGGAATTGAGTGGGACAAGCCGCTGAATTAACCAAATACCCGATACCATTTTGAATTTACTTTATTATTACTTATATTAAATCTACCCTATTATTATTTATCTTGAATTTACTTTATCACTACTTATTTTGAACCTACTTTATTATTATTTATTTTTGTTATACTATTATCTGTCAACTAATTCAGCGATATATTATTAATTTCTCGGATTACTCGACCATCACCTAATTGTTACTTGACAAACACCGATGGTACATAAACCCTTATAATTGCCCAGTGCAGACAATTTATTAATTGACGCACTACTACGGCTGACAATAAATTCTCAGCTATTTCCCGGAATTAAGGCATATTTTCAGTATTAACCGAAAACCGTCTCGGGTCTCGCGGTCACTTGTCAAAATAGTGCTACGTTTCCCTTCTTCACATCCCGCGAAGTCAATTGTCGAGCTAATTCACAATTTTAAATAGGACTAATACCGCTCTTGTTTTGCTCGACGCGCAAAGCTAACAAACTTTATTGATTTGGGAATAAATATTGACCGACTTTATTAAGGGTGCAATTGCCTCAACTGTGCTGCCAACCATGGCGCCTACGATGCACTCGCCTCTTCCAAAGGACGATACGACACTAGACACTGAACACCGCAACCCTGAAAATACGAACCGGACGGACGACGGAGACATAACCCTTAACACTTCTGCGGGAAATAACGCGAGTGGGGAAGCAACGACGAGTTCCCTGCGACCCAGCATTTCGCCATCATTTACTATTCCGTCCTTTAATAACTCGCCCGGCCGAGGCAGAGGGAGAAGAACGCCGACCTTGGTTAGACCCGGCGGGTTAAGCGACCTGAGTGTCCCATTAAATAGAAGTCAGTTCCAGATGCGTGATCCTCGCGTCGACCAAATGCAAGGTCAGTTGAATTTGTCAGTTGATTTGTCAACGAGAGTCACTGATTTAGTCTCCCTGCTTTCGATGCAAGCCAGGAGAACAGACTCAACGGGGGGGATCCCGGGAACGACTGTTAGCCAACCACCTGAAAGGGGAGCGGATATGTTGCGCTCGAATTTTGATCGTGATGTATCGCTTCGTTCTGACGATTCCCTAGCGATCATCGAGCGACACCGCGAACAACAACGCCGTGAGATGGAATGGCAGAGCAACGCCAGCCAACGCGACCAAATTGTCAACCACCGACACGGCGATGTAACAGTAAACATGAACGAGAACGAAATCGCCACATCTCGTCTAGGTGCGGGCGAACAAGAACATCGTCATGTCCGATTTGGATACGTGCCACCTACGGACCGACTGACCCAACCATTGACATACGACAATACGACTAATATCGGTTCCAGTCACACAACTTTTAGTCAGCATACCCGGTCTAATAGCATAGCCCAAAATCCCGAGCAATTGTACCGCAGGGTTTGGACGGTGCGTACCTTGCCCAATGGACAAACCATCCATGAGGAGAGTTACGTGACCGTGAATCCGTGCGGTCCAACGCAGAGTTCGGCTAATGACCCGGGGCATATGGGATCAAACCAAACACCTTTTGATCATGGGAATACTTTGAATCAAAGAACTTATAACTCCCAAAACTCAACAGGACCCCACGGTGGTGATAACTCTTTACCGTCAAGTTTTCGTGCTGGTAACCGGAGAACACCCACTATTCCCAGACGCGGGAGTTTGTCATGGCGAACAAGCGACTCAAGCGAAGACGAAAGACCGTACGATCCGCCAAGCAGATACGGTAGCTTGTCACCCCGATCAAGGAACAGTGAGGTCTCATTGGTCAAGATTGGCCAAGTTGTCAGTTCGTGGAAAAAATCCTTCCCAGGAAGTGAGAAGGATCCCGAGCAATTCTTACTTATCCTTAAAGATCTTTTGTCAGCCAGCGGTATCCAAAAAGATCTGTTCGTCCCGTGTCTCTCAAAGATATTCGAAGGTGCTCACCGCGCGTGGTATCTTGTTATGAAGAAATCCTGGCGTACCTGGAAAGACTTTGTCCGTGCTTTTCGATATGAATGGGGGGTGAAAAGAGAAGATACGGATCTCCTTTATGAAATTCGTGATTTGAAGGTTGAAAAGAACGAACCGCTTGCCGAATTCGCGAGTCGTGCAAGATTGATTTTTGAACGAATGGAGCGACCTCCCCCTTTCGAAGATCAACTGCGCCAGATCTTGCGCAAATTTACACCTCGTTTAATGTTCGAAATTTTGAGCGAAGGCCATCGGAACTACACCGAATTTCTCCATTACGCGAATAGGAGAACGTACCTGTACAAACAGTGCGAGAACCAGACGTCACGCCTGAAATCATACCGAACATCCGACCTGAGACAAATACAGGAACTTTCAGACGTAAGCAGTGACGACGACATCACGAACCTAGACGGAGAAAAGGGATTAGATAGCGACGAGGCTACCGATTTTAAAGCTATTCAAAGTACAGTGCCGGGAAAGTTTGACAGAAATTCAAAGTCATTGACTAGACAACGACTGGAAAATAATTTGAAACGCTTTAATGACAAACATAAAATTAATCATAGCAATTCCGTCTCGAACAAGAGTCAACCTAATACCAGCCATAATCAATCGGATAGGGCTCCCCCTGACCCGAGTAAATTCTTTTGTCTAAATTGTGGTGAGACAGGTCACAGTGCACGGTACTGCAATAATGCACGTCTAGCAGTTTGTTGCAAATGCCGAAAAGCAGGTCATGAAACGCAGGATTGCCCTGTCGACCAGGGAAACGCCAAAAGCCCTCAGTAACTCCATCTCAAGTCACTGAATCGAAGGGCATTAATGAGACGATAGTACAACCAGTCAGTACGATAACCACCCCTGGACCCGTTAATATCAGACAGACAAAAGACCTTGACAAAACAAACGAAACAACGTCGACCGGACATTGCGGAATAATACCGGGAACAAGCACCGGGTTACATGTTCTAACCGCCATGGACAGTGACTATGAATTATCGGATGAAGAGCTGGATGTTCCCACCTCGATCCGTACTACTAGTATCTCGGACGATAATGTTAGCAATCTAGCCAGCTTACAAACAAACCTGTTGACAATGACAGACGAGACTCTGAACGATGTTCCCGCTCGTGACGAGACTACGGAACCAAATTCTCGTCCGGTTTCATTTAAAACATGGAGACCGTCTTGTCTACCAGCCCATGCCGTACATCGATTAGCTCAACGTCGAATATATAGCGGCGATGACAACGTACGAGAGCCAAAGCGTGCAATACGCATCCCTGTCAAAATCTCCGTCTTTGGTGAAAGGATTCGAGGAATAATTGACAGTGGAAGTGACCGATCTTTTCTGAGCACCTCGGCGTACGAACGCATAAAGAGTTACCAACTGGACGATCTTAAGTCGGATACTTCGTCAAGGAAAGGTGTCAGACTAGGCGATAAAACAATCGTTAAAACCCAAGGAGGCACTGGTTTCGTCATTGACATTGGCGACGTATATGGCCCTCAGTGGTTTAGCATACTCCCAGGTTTGTCGGGTGATCTTATCCTGGGCATGGACTTCTGGTTGTCTTTCAAGGTAAAAGTTGACCCATATTCCCAAACATGGACTTTGCCAGGTAGTCGTCATATTTATCCTTTGTCTCACACGATTGTCTCATCCTCGGAAATTAATGTCCTTACCATCGACGAAACGAACAAATTGCAAACCTTTCTTGACAACGAATTTGAGAAATTTGCCAAGGAATCGACCGGTGAGACTAACCTTATTGAACATGTTATCGAACTCGACGATCCTACTCCGCACAAGCAAAAGCCCTATCGGAGGAGCGAAGTCATTCGGGAATTCATAAAAGAAGAAGTCGACCGATTGTTAAAAAAGGGATATGTTACATGGAGTAGCAGTGAATGGGCCTGCTCACCTGTTGTCGCTCCAAAGGCGAATGGAGGTTTGAGATTTTGTATTAATTATAAACCTGTCAATCGTCAATCTAAAAAGCCGGCATATCCATTACATAACATGAGGTCCATCTTGTCGCAACTTCACCACGCAAAAATTATTTCGACCCTTGACATAAGTGAAGCCTTCCATCAAATTCCCATGCAACCAGAAAGCCGTAAATACACCGCATTTGTTGTGGAGGGTTTAGGTCAGTTGGAATAGTTGAGAATGCCGTACGGTCTGACCGGAGCGCCTTCGACATTCCAACGACTAATGGATATTTTGAAAAGGCGATTTGCTGAATTAATCCTCCAGCGAAATTTGCCAAACAAATGGGTTGACCAAGTCTTCACGTATTTAGATGACTGGATCGTTGTCAGTGAGGGCCTCGATGAGCATATCAAAATTCTGTCCTTGGTATGTGAGGTCTTCCGTGAAGCTAAACTTATAATAAATCGTGAAAAGAGTAGTTTCGCTTGTAAAGAGGTCAAGTTCTTAGGCTACATTGTTGACGAACATGGTATGAGGCCGAATCCTGGAAAAATCCAACCTATTCTGGATTTTCCTGTCCCCAAGGACAGAACTCAACTCCGTCAATTTAATGGATTAGTCAATTGGTACCATCGGCATTTAAAAAATATTGCCCGGGTACAGGGACCTTTGAACAAACTTACGAGTGTCAAAGTTCCATGGAACTGGACTGAGGTTGAACAAAAGTCTTTCGACGAAGTGAAAAAGACTCTGGCCGAAGCTCCTCGTCTGTACGTCCCAATACCAGGGCAACCTTTCGTCTTATACACCGACGCGAGTGATTTTGGTCTAGGTGCAATCCTTGTCCAATTAGACCCTGAGTCGGAAAACGAAAATCTTATTGAGGTTCTAAGTCGACCTTTAAGGGGCGCAGAATTGCATTACACGACAACTGAAAAAGAGTGTCTCGCTGTTGTCTGGTCTGTCGAGAAACTCCGCTGTTATCTGGAGGGCATGGCATTTAAAATTGTCACCGACCACCAGGCACTGCAATGGCTGCATTCCTTGAAGAATCCAACCGGTCGTTTAGCTAGATGGGCCATGTATTTATATCAACACGATATAACGGTCGAACACAGACGTGGCACGACAAACGAGGCTCCAGACGCATTGTCTAGGATGTTCGATGTCGATGAAGACTATTTCGGTTGAGAAGAGATAGTGGAAGAAACAGTTAGTAGTCGCCCACAACTTAGATCGATCAGGGACCAGGACTGGTACAAAACAAAATTCAAATTAGTCAAAACTCAGCCAGATAAATTTCCCGAATGGAAGGTAGAAAATGACGAACTCTTCTATCACAGACCCGATTTTGAGAAAGCTCTCATTGACGATGAAAATCCGTGGAAAAAAGTTGTCGAGTCAGACGACGTTTTGACCATACTCCACGAGAACCACGATATTCCCGAAGCAGGACACCTAGGGAAGGACAAAACAATTGACAGAATAAGACAGAATTATTACTGGCCTGGTATGGCACAGGACATAAAGTCATACGTCGAGAACTGTGAGATTTGTCTGAAAGTCAAGTTTAATCAAAATCCTATTAAGGGACCGTTGATGACGCGGCCAGTACAGCAACCGTGGGCCCAGTTGTCAATCGATACTGTAGTTTCACAGACACGAACAAAAAGGGGAAACACTTGCATTATTGTTGTTCAAGATCTTTACACGAAATATATCGAGCTATTTCCCGTACGAAATCGGTTGGGCAGGACCGTCGTCAAAGTACTAGATACGTTGTTCGACCGTTGGGGATCTCCAAGATCAATTATCACTGACAACGGGTTAGAATACGTCAATAAGGATGTCAAAACCTTTCTTTTAGCAAGGGGGGTTGAACATCTAACTACCGCAATAGCTCATCCACAGGCTAACCCGGTCGAGCGCGTTAATAGGACCATCAAGCCAATGATCGCAGCGTTCATTGGCGAAAAACACGATGAATGGGACGTAAACTTGTCCAAGATTCAATTTGCCTATAATACCGTCGCGCACTCAGGTAGTAGAATCTCGCCATTCTATTTGAATCACGGTCGTGAGGCAACCGCAAGACATATCCCAAAACCTGACCATACACAGACTGCCATTACAGACACCGACGACGCAGTAGATTATTGGGTTAAACGACTAAATCAGATTGACGAATTCCGCCATAAAATCGAGCAAAACTTGAGGAAGTATTCCGAAAAGCGCCTCGCAAAATTAAACGCCGATAGGACTTCTACGGTTGAAATAAGGGAGGGAATCGAAGTTTACTATCCCAATAAAAAGTTAAGCAACAAAGCGCAGGGTTATGCCGCAAAACTTGGTCACCGGTTTCTAGGGCCAGCTTTGGTGAAAAAAGTTCACAACCCCATGGTAGTCGAATTAGCAGACATGTCTGACAAACCTCTTGGCGTATATTATGTAACGGATCTCAAAATCCCTAGGCGTAGTCTGCGTGATAGAACTCTCGACACCGAAGACAACAACTGCACGACGACTTCACCATGAGCGACGACGAGCGATATTACAACTCGGAGAAACTGGCATCGATGTTAGAGCAAGCCAGTCAAGCTCAAAAGGAAGCCGCAGCCAGAGTAATGACACTCATGGAAGCCTTGGAAGGAGCCCGGAGCCGTGAAACATCGATCGCTGAAGGCAGCGAAACCCCATTGTCAAACCAAGGGCTGGATCAAGCCATGGCGACATTGTCAATGTCCGATGAATCTGTTCAACACGTCGAAATGAACTTCGGGTTAGTTCCACGAGCTACCATAGCCCGTAAAGCTCGCCACAACCAGCCCACGGTATCGGAGGCCGCGAAGCTAATCGAAGAAATTCGTAACCGCGAACCTCCGAAATTGCGACTGAAAACCACGAAAATACGGACTCCAGCGAGCATACACCAAGAAAATATGCTGAGGAAAAGAATCCCCGCTCCAAACCATCCTTTGAAACCGTCAGCTACTCGAGGAAGGCCACTCAAATCTTACGACAATCCGAATGCGGAAATCGCTCCATCGGTCAAGGTAGAGCCTCTGTCTTTCAACGTTCCGACTTTCGACGAATTGTTGCAGGAAGCAGGTCTTGTCAACACCACTGGACCGTCAACCTATTTGACTGACTGCCGTCTCGTAAACCAGCAGACGCTAAAGCAACTTATAGTGAAGAGGGCTGAAATCCTAGTCAACCGCCTGGAGGCGACCAAAATTGACAGAGGAACCCAGACCTACGTCTCTCATGCCGGAAAACCGCACGTTGCCGGATGTGTCAATTGTCGTTCCTCGGAGCACGTCTTCAAGGACTGCGGGCTACCGTACCGTCCGGGCTTCTGTCAAATATGTGGAGCGGACGGATTCGACACCGTAGACTGCGTCTACCCACATGGAGTCGAGCACGAAAGGATGCTAAATCGCTGCCCGGGCTGCGGGCGAGACTTGTCTTTGTTTTGTCCTGAATGCCCAGATTGCAACATCCGATTCGAGGGCATCAGCGACTGGCTTCGCCTGAACTACGCAACTTGGCCAACGTGGATCATCCCAAACGACCACCGCTATTTTGTCAATGAAGGAGCGGAGGTATTGAAGAGGAAAGTCAAAGCGAAATTTGACGCACCGTCGGATGCACCGAACAAGATTCGTAAATTCCTCATCAGGGAAAATGCTTTAGCCGACAATCTGCCAGCAAACCCGAAGGCCGGAAGTGCGCGAAAATTGTCAGAAGAAAAACGGGAGCGAGCGGCCCGCGCTTTATACGCTCCTCTCGTTAAAAAGCCACTCGACGAGATTATGGAAGAGCGACCAGAAATAAAAGACGGTTACGAAATAACCACTCTCGTCCCATCAAAATACAAGAAAACGAGCAAATAGGCTGATCTCTAACCACTGGAAACCACCGGGAGTCAATCGTCCAGGAAGAGGAATCCCACAGCCATCCGCCAAGCTGTAACTCTCCGTTGGACAACTCAGCCTATTGACAATCACCTTTGCGATTTATGGACCAATATTGTTCCGTTAACATAGTGCCGACAAAAAAATGCCAGCAAGGTCCAGCTGAGCAAAACCAGTATTTTTAGTTTATGGCACTATAAAATTTTGTTATTTGTTCCTATTATTATAAATACATTAATATCGTCAAATATGAATAGATATTGGCGCCTTAAATAACTCGATATCGACTCGATCATATTATTTCTTCCCTCTATAACACCCTCGTAATCGCGTATACCGAATAAAACTCCACCGAGCGTCAACCTTAGTCACCACGGTCCTGGCGAGCGGAAATTTTATGACTAACCTGTTTCTTCCATTCAGGAGCAATGTACACGGAACTGCACAGTGAATTCAAGGATACCAGGTAATAACCGCACTCATTGTAAACCGCCCGCCTTCTCAACACGACTCGAATCGTCAACCATCGAATCTCCTTCGCTATATGTCAAAATTCGAAAGGGGAGAGTGTAACAGGATGGATTTATTCAATATATTTTCGACATGTCGCGTCAGTCGATCTCACACACATGAGACTATGGCTAAACCACTCGTGTGTGTGCGCCGCCATCTTTGTCAAAATTTCCCCCCTAACGCGATCGATCGACGGGCCCGGGCCCGCAGAGATCGTCACTTAGCGTCCGACTCTCGATAAGAGTACTAGATTCATTAAGGGCAAAACTTGTAACCGTTGCGCAATCCGTATCGCCTCGTCTTGTCGAAGTCGAACGGATTATTGTCAGGCACGTCTTGCCGTACCCGACGATCATCGTGTTGTCAAGGAATTGTCAAATATATAAGAAGGAAGGAATTGTCGAAGATATAAGAAGGAGGGAATTGTCTAATATATCCTTGGTCAACGCAGCGTGGAGGAAATAAATCTTGATTGACGAAACTGTAAGTACTTTGAATTTCTTGTAGTTCCTTGTACTTGCTATTGTCGTATCTTTCCGCTCGCCGCGATCAACAGCGGGTCGTCCAATCGGATCCCCCTGAATCTCCGTTGTCTTATGCTCGGGAAAATAATTAAAATTCATAAATTGTCAGTGGATGTGTGACTGGCTGGCGCCCAACAAATTAAATTAAAGATTAAATAAAACCCCTTTGAGCCCTGGCAGCCGTCGACCCCGGCCGCGCCAGGTGAAGAACGTCCGCGTAGATGTGTAAACGCGGTTAAACAAAAAGTTCTGTCTCAACATTATGACACTAGTAGGAAAAATTGTTTTGTGACGTGGACGTCTTGTTCGAACTTAATGATTCCAATCATTGGCGGACGTGGAGAAAATTATATAAAATTATCTTTAAAAAGTATGAAATAAAATAAATTTGAAAAATTTAAAAAAACTCCCGGCTGGAGTAAAAATCGAACACAAAAAAAATTAGAACGAAAAAAAGTAATCCGATAAAAAGCATGAATAAAATTCATGAATCTAAAAAGAATACAACACATTAATAAATTTAAAATGGACAAAACAAGTTAGTGAAATTAAAAGAATGAAATAAATAAATAAATTCAAAATGGATGAAATAATTCAAGAAGTCATCTTAGTTTATTCATAGTTTGAATTATGATCGTTCGTTTGTATGAGTCCAATTTTTCGAATCGTGGTAATTTCCTCACTGCCCTCAATTCAGTCAGGAGACGTCATTCATTAAACATAAAGATGATACAGGATATAGATGTTTGACAGTGCAAAGAAGACGCCATTAATGGAACATGAAGACGATCTGGATTTAGATGTTCGACGATACAAAAGAAAACGTCCCCCGACTGAATTGAGGGCAGTGAGGAAATTACCACGATTCGAAAAATTGAACTCATACAAACGAACGATCATAATACAAACTATGAATAAACTAAGATGACTTCTTGAATTATTTCATCCTATTTGAATTTATTTATTTATTTCATTCTTTCAATTTCACTTATTTGTTTTGTCCATTTAAATTTATTAATTTGTTGTATTCTTTTTAGATTCATGAATTTTTAACTCCCGGCTGAAAACGGGAGTTATGTGTTTCGTCGTGAGCAACGTGAATTGGCGTTTTGTTGGAAATGCGTTTTCGGCCAAACGGCTGATTTTCTTTTTACAAATTGATGTACATCGGTGTCGGAAGTCACAGAGAGGGTTTAGCTTCCATAATATTTATGATCAGATCTCAACTCGCGGAGATATTAAATGTAGAAATTTGAACGCTTTCGAACGTTTTCTTCAAATCGCAATTTTGATCGGTTCGACTGCATGCATTGCAGACTTCACGGCATCGTCAGCTGTGACAGCGCGTGCGTAAGTGCAGTGGAACGTATCCGTGTGCTTTGCATCGAGGCTCTGGACGATATCGCTGAGTGCGAGAGAGACAGCGCGATTGGTCGATCGTTTTAACCTCGAAACAGAACTTTCAACGGAAATTTTTTTTTTTTCTCGAGTGATTCAGAGTGAACATTTTTTATCAATTGATTTCACGTATAAACGATATTTTTTTAAAGAGTGCATTTTCCATTTAACGTTCAATAATTAGCTAGTTAGCAGGATTGATCTACTGACGATTTTAACAAGCACGTCGAATTAATAATTCTGGATACTTGTATTCGGGCGTGAAATTGAGATGTATGTGAATGTGGAGGTTAGGTCGGATGACGTGGTTATGCCCGGTGATATTGTTTTATTTATGGCCATCAACTGATTTCACGTACGAACGATATTGTTTAATGAGTTCATTCTTTTTTATTCAACGTATGATAATGTTATCAGGATTGTGAAAAACGTGAATATTGATGTTCAGCTGGACGATGTGGTTATGCCCAGTGATATTGTTTACCTCGGTGGAATTGGCAATTCGAAAGAAAAAAATTGTTGTCGGATTCAATTTTTTTTACTTTATCTTCCAACCGACAAAACTTTAGACACAGCGATTTGTCAGAATGCACAATATGTATATTTGTTTTCATTATTTTCCTATATGAGTCAGGTCCATTTCGAAGCTGTATTCATTCAATGTTCACCTCCTCAAGACATATTTAAAACCTATAATGACTGGGAAGGACGAGCGGAATGCACTGACATCTGGGCAAGGCTACGTCGAGCCGCGCTCGAAAACTGTGCAATGCGCAGACATTTGGTCTAGGCTACATAGAGCCGCGCTTATAATCTCCATAATGCACTGCGATTTGGTCAAGGCTGTATTAAGCCGCCCTCAAGACTCCACGATGGGCTGACAATTTGTCATGGCTACATGGAGCCGCGCTGAACAATCACATGATGCGCTGACATTTCGCTGAGACTGTACTCAACTGCGCCCAAGGACAACCAGAATGTGCCGCAGCTAGTCGATACTTTCAAAGTCTTGTCTCATCAAATTTCTATACAGTGGTCACGTTTTACGATATTGAATCGATAAACAATAGTACATTATGACACTAGTAGGAAAAATTGTTTTGTGACGTGGACGTCTTGTTCAAGCCAAATGATTCCAATCATTGGCGGACGTGGAGAAAATTATATCAAATTATCTTTAAAAAGTATGAAATAAAATAGATTTAAAAAATTTAAAAAAACTCCCGGCTGGAGTAAAAATCGAAAACAAAAAAAATTAGAACGAAAAAAAAGTAATCTGATAGAAAGCATGAATAAAATTCATGAATCTAAAAAGAATACAACAAATTAATAAATTTAAAATGGAAAAAACAAATTAGTGAAATTAAAAGAATGAAATAAATAAATAAATTCAAAAAGGATGAAATAATTCAAGAAGTCATCTTAGTTTATTCGTAGTTTGAATTATGATCGTTCGTTTGTATGAGTTCAATTTTTTGAATCGTGGTAATTTTCTCACTGCCCTCAATTCAGTCGGGAGACGTCATTCATTAACCATAAATATGATATAGGATATAGATGTTTGACAGTGCAAAGAAGACGCCATTAGATAATTGAACATGAAGACGATCTGGATTTAGATGTTCGACGATACGAAAGAAAACGTCTCCCGACTGAATTGAGGGCAGTGAGAAAATTACCACGATTCAAAAAATTGAACTCATACAAACGAACGATCATAATTCAAACTACGAATAAACTAAGATGACTTCTTGAATTATTTCATCCTTTTTGAATTTATTTATTTATTTCATTCTTTTAATTCCACTAATTTGTTTTTTCCATTTTAAATTCATTAATTTGTTGTATTCTTTTTAGATTCATGAATTTTATTCATGCTTTCTATCAGATTACTTTTTTTCGTTCTAATTTTTTTTGTGTCCGATTTTTACTCCAGCCGGGAGTTTTTAAAATTTTTCAAATTTATCTTATCTTCTGAATGATCTGACGTTCCTGTCACTGGCGACAGGTGACCGAAACGTCAGATACGTCTCTATATTACGAAACCCTCACGATTGGTCACTCTGACCCCCTTGCGATTGGTCGAACGCGTTATGTACATCTTTTGAATCGGTTCGATATCTTTGAACGTTAAAAATCTCTACGAGTTTGCATCCGATCATATATATTACCATCCTATAACAATCTCTGTGATCCACAGAATGTATGTGCCAAAATTTGTTAGAAGAAAATCAACCGTTCCGCCATACACTTCAGCGCAATTTTTCACGTTGACCCGACGAAACTCATACCACCCGTTTTTTGCTCTGCGGGCAGTCGGGAGTTAATGAGTGAGTTATTTATTTACCCGTGATATATATATGAATGGTTCCATAAACTATAGGCATCGGTCCGGGTGACCCCCCCTCAGATTCTTTTCAAATTTTTTTGGGATGTAGTCCTTGATGACCCATATGTGTCTGAATTTTTTCAGATTTTTTCCTCCATTATTTCGGCTGTAGTAATTAAGGGCATTTCCTGACATTTCCGTTTTTTTTTTAAAAATTAATTTCATAGTATTGTATCGCAAAATGAAAATTACACTCAGAATGCATTTCTATGTGAAATTTTCTCAACTTTTTGAAAAAAATATTGATTCTCAGTTTGGACTAACGCAAAGCTCTCAAAATTGACCTTTAATAATAAAAAGCTATTTTTCGGCCATTGCGCATGTCTGAAATTTTTTTTCAATATTTTTTTCAAAAAGCTGAGCAAATTTCACATATAATACGTCAAATTCACGTTGGGATGTCTGTAAACACTGCTAGAATCGATGAAAGTTCAAAAATTCAATGATAAACCAAATTTTATTTTCTCCCTTCAAAATGTATAAATTCTCCTTCAATCCTCTTGAGCTATCGATCATTTTGAATTTTTGTCTTTTAGATAGAAATGCAATGTCTTGACTACTCCCAATATCCTGCAGTGAAAGAAAGTTATACGATTATTTATACAATGAAATCAAAAATAGGCCTTAACATTTCTTGAAAATATTTCTTTAATTGCAAAATAGTTTTTATTCGTTTTTAAAAACTTGAACAATAGAAAAATTCGAAGAATTCGACACAGGCCTTACAATAGCGGAACCTAAGTTATTGCTAATTGGCGTAACTGTCTCAAACACGATTTCGTTATGGTTCATTTATTTCAAGTCAAATTGGTAGCTTACTTAAATAAAAAATTTCATGTGGTTAAAAGAATTCACTACTTCAGTGATGGAGCGCCGCAGCAATTTAAAAATAAAAACGCATTTACAAATTTATGTTATCATGAAAATGATTTCGATATTGAGGCTGATTGGCATTTGTTCGCGACCGCGCATGGCAAAGGACCGTGTGATGGTTTGGGAGGGACCATTAAGCGAAATGCAAGAAAAAGGTCGTCGCAAATGGACCCAGACGAACACATTCTCACGCCATACGATTTGTTTGAGAGGACAAATCAAAGTCTGCCAAATATCGACGTTGTGTTCGTTGAGGGGACGAAATATTTTGAATTAAAGTCAACGTTGGATGAACGAGCATCTCACTCGAAATCAATCAAAGGGACCCGATCAATTCACAACATTACGCCAATTAGCAATAACTTAGGTTCCGCTATTGTAAGGCCTGCGTCGAATTCTTCGAATTTTTCTATTGTTCAAGTTTTTAAAAACGAATAAAAACTATTTTGCAATTAAAGAAATATTTTCAAGAAATGTTAAGGCCTATTTTTGATTTCATTGTATAAATAATCTTACAACTTTCTTTCACTGCAGGATATTGGGAGTAGTCAAGACATTGCATTTCTATCTAAAAGACAAAAATTCAAAATGATCGATAGCTCAAGAGGATTGAAGGAGAATTTATACATTTTGAAGGGAGAAAATAAAATTTGGTTTATCATTGAATTTTTGAACTTTCATCGATTCTAGCAGTTTTTACAGACATCCCAACGTGAATTTGACGTATTATATGTGAAATTTTCTCAGCTTTTTGAAAAAAATATTGAAAAAAAATTTCAGACATGCGCAATGGCCGAAAAATAGCTTTTTATTATTAAAGGTCAATTTTGAGAGCTTTGCGTTAGTCCAAACTGAGAATCAATATTTTTTTCAAAAAGTTGAGAAAATTTCACATAGAAATGCATTCTGAGTGTAACTTTCATTTTGCGATACAATACTATGAAATTAATTTGAAAAAAAAAAAAACGGAAATGTCAGGAAATGCCCTTAATTACTACAGCCGAAATAATGGAGGAAAAAATCTGAAAAAATTCAGGCACATATAGGTCATCAAGGACTACATCCCAAAAAAATTTGAAAAGAATCTGAGGGGGGGTCACCCGGACCGATGCCTATAGTTTATGGAACCATTCATATAAATATAATATAATCAACATTATAAATAAAAATAATAATATAATATTATATATATATTATATATAATAAATATAATTAATTTTATAATTTTTCAAAATATTTCATATTATCATATATATATAATATTATTATATTTATTATTATTTATCATATTTTTTTATTACATTAAATCTATGAGACAGAGAAATAACCAAATTTGCAACCCTGTCAAATCCACAACTAATAATAATAATGTAGAAAGATGATCAAAATTGTAGGTTTTCTAAAAACTATTATTCTTATAATCGATATCATCCCAATTATTATAGAGTCGGTTATGAATTGCCAAGCCAATTGAAATCATTGACACTTCTGCACACTGAAAATAATACATTTTACGATAGAAAAATTGTTGAGTATAGC
>CAXAQZ010000784.1:0-2500 GCA_963971145.1 Sussaba pulchella
CGTGGATTATTTCCGAGGGCGATCGGTCTACGCGTCAACCCAATGTACATGCGATCGGTCTACGCGTCGAACAACTCTGGTCGCGGTCGGTCTACGCGTGGATTATTCCCGAGTGCGGTCGGTCTACGCGTCAACTCAATGTACATGCGATCGGTCTACGTGTGGATTTTAAAATCCTCTTTCGTTTTTCGATACCAATTTTTTTTCATCAATTTATTAGAATAAATTTTAGGTCAAAGTGGTTTTCGCGTTTCATGAAAGAAATTTTTTTTTTTTTCGAATTTCAGAAAAACCGATCGGTCTACGCCTGGAATAATTTTAATGTTCTTATTATTTTACAAACGAATTTTTTTTTTTTTTTTTTGGTTTCAAGAAAAAGCGGTCGATCTACGGTCGAAAAATGAAGGTTTATTTATTTCATTTCGAAGAAAAAATAATTTGAAAAAAAATTTTTTAACCACGTTTTGATATTGATTGTTACGTTAGTGCGATAAGAAGAAAGTTATGTTTTTTTACTTTTCGAGAAAGCGATCGGTCTACGCGTCGAACAACTCTGGTCGCGGTCGGTCTACGCGTGGATTATTCCCGAGTGCGATCGGTCTACGCGTCAACTCAATGTACATGCGATCGGTCTACGCGTCGAACAACTCTGGTCGCGGTCGGTCTACGCGTGGATTATTTCCGAGTGCGGTCGGTCTACGCGTCAACTCAATATACATGCAATCGGTCTACGTGTGGATTTTAAATTCCTCTTTCGTTTTTCGATATCAATTTTTTTCATCAATTCATTAGAATAAATTTTAGGTCAAATTTTTTTTCGCGTTTCATGAAAAATTTTTTTCTTCATTTTCGAATTTCAAAAAAACCGATCGGTCTACGCCTGGAATCATTTTAATGTTCTTATTATTTTACAACCGAATTTTTTTTTTTTTTTTTGGGTTCAAGAAAAAAAGGTCGATCTACGGGTAAAAATTTAAGGTTTATTCATTTCATTCCGATGGAAAAATAATTTAAAAAAAAAAATTTTTAAGCACGTTTTGATATTGATCGTTACGTTAATGCGATAAGAAGAAAGTTATGTTCTTTTACTTTTCGAGAATGCGATCGGTCTACGCGTCGAACAACTCTGGTCGCGGTCGGTCTACGAGTGGATTATTTCCGAGGGCGATCGGTCTACGCGTCAACCCAATGTACATGCGATCGGTCTACGCGTCGAACAACTCTGGTCGCGGTCGGTCTACGCGTGGATTATTCCCGAGTGCGGTCGGTCTACGCGTAAACTCAATGTACATGCGATCGGTCTACGTGTGGATTTTAAAATCCTCTTTCGTTTTTCGATACCAATTTTTTTTCATTAATTTATTAGAATAAATTTTAGGTCAAAATGGTTTTCGCGTTTCATGAAAGAAATTTTTTTTTTTTTCGAATTTCAGAAAAACCGATCGGTCTACGCCTGGAATAATTTTAATGTTCTTATTATTTTACAAACGAATTTTTTTTTTTTTTTGTTTGGTTTTAAGAAAAAGCGGTCGATCTACGGTCGAAAAATGAAGGTTTATTTATTTCATTTCGATGAAAAAATAATTTTTAAAAAAACTTTTTAACCACGTTTCGATATTGATTGTTACGTTAATGCGATAAGAAGAAAGTTATGTTTTTTTACTTTTCGAGAAAGCGATCGGTCTACGCGTCGAACAACTCTGGTCGCGGTCGGTCTACGCGTGGATTATTCCCGAGTGCGGTCGGTCTACGCGTCAACTCAATGTACATGCGATCGGTCTACGCGTCGAACAACTCCGGTCGCGGTCGGTCTACGCGTGGATTATTTTCGAGTGCGGTCGGTCTACGCGTCAACTCAATGTACATGCGATCGGTCTACGTGTGGATTCAAAATTCACTTATCGTTGATCGGTTTTTATTGTCAAAACAAACTTTTTCGATTCAATTACAATTCATAACGTTGTTCACGTTTAACAAGAATTTTTGAATTTTTAGAATTTTATAAACGAGCGATCGGTCTACGCGTCAAATTTTATTCATCGTTATTCGATAAATTAATATAGTCGACTTTATCAATCTTACTTTCCATACTGTTTATATAAGATTCTATCTTTTTCGCATAAATTGAATCATTAAAAATTTGAAATAGACGGTAATTATTTTTTTTTGTTTTTTGAGCAATTAGATTCGGAAAAATTTTGGTAAAATCAAATATATATATAAATGATGACTTATCATGTTTAAAATGTTATAACCTTGTAGCGACGATTCCATCATTTCATTACTCCATTTCCAACGAGGCGAACATTTTCGTGTTTTTGACGCCCGTTTTTTTTCTAAGTCCGAGCGCACGGAGCCCGTCCGGGCCGTTCAACGCTAGTACGGCCGCCCTGCGCCCCATGTATAAGCCGTCGTTCGCCGAACCGCAGGCGCCCCAGCTCGGTACTATAAGAGGAGTCGAGGCGACGGTTCGGTCACCGCTTACCGTCCGATCATCGGT
>CAXAQZ010000784.1:10000-12500 GCA_963971145.1 Sussaba pulchella
AAGCGAGGCTAAGGACTGCACCCAGAAATGGGATTCGGTCTGCCAAGCAATGCGCGTGGAAGAAAAGCAGCCGATAGCTAGGCTGCAGTGGTGCGGGTGCGCCAGTTATCGGCACATGATTAACATCAAAAGAGGTGGCCAATAGCTGTAGTGCCCCGAAGAATTGTTCGCAGAACGTTACCGGGGAGGACTCCGGCCCCGGATTGAGACAGGAGAAAGAAGAGCAAGGATGCCAAAACGGGAGGAAATCCCATACCAGCAGAGCTGGACCCAGTTAACACCGACTGTGGAAATACAAAGGCAGCAGAACGTCTTTTAAAACAAGCGCAGAGCGCAAGCCGGTCGTATCAACGGAGGTGTTACGGCCGGTCGAATGAAAACTCATTCAAACACAATTATGGACACAAAAATACGATGATATCTATTATGACGCCTCGGACGTGGAAGACCTACAGCCCGGGTCTCCCGCGGCGGACTTGTCCGCTATAGAGCAGGGGCTAAACGATAACGAATTGGCAAACGTCCCCGGACTAACGAGTTGGACCCTAGCGGTACCTCTCATAGAAGGCATAACAAATTGTGAGGTCTGTAGGAGCCAGAACAAACAACTAGGCTTCCTAAACTTAAAGGATCTCGTGAAGCATCTAAGCGAGCAACACCAGCAAGTCAACATCTCATACAGATGTAACTGGTGCGCAAAAGAGTTTCCGGGAGTCCGCAATTGGTATGGACATAAGTCCAAATGCAAAGGCCCACCGATCGTAAATCCACCCGATCGAGCCTTCAAATGTGACCTGTGCGAACGTAGTTTCGACACACAAATTGGCAAGTCACAACATGAGAGAACGGCACACCCCGTACTACGAAATGAAAGACGCCAAGAGGCTCTCCGGCGAGAGGGCCAGCCAGGAAGAGCCTCATACGTATGGAATGAAGAGGAAACGGCAAGATTACGGGTGTTGAATGCTGAACACCGAGGAAGACCGCAAATAAATAAATTCCTCAAGCGCTTCTTCCCTAATAAAACGTGCAAACAGATAAGCGATAAGAGACGACTTATCGAGAGAAATGAACCGAATATTCCGGCAGTAAGGGAAAAAGGCGAAGTCGCGTCCTCAAGCGACGAAGAAAGAGTTGGGGAAGAAGATGAGGAAGAAGACGAAGACGAAGAAGTCTTAATAATAGACGATACAGGAGACAGGCCTGTAGACGAAGATATCAACTCGACAAACGAGTTGGACGAGGGTGAAATAGCCCATGACAATATAAGGCAAGCGCCTACAAATGGACAAGGAAATTGGCAAGAAAGACTGGCTGAAACGATCATCAGCACAGTTATAACACAACAAAATGACATTTCCGAAATAGGAAGGCAAATGCGCCAGTCGTGGATTACCCACAGAGGTAACCCGGCAGAAATTGGCACCGCAATAGAAGCCCACATTCAACAACTAGTTGACGTCTTGGTGCCGAGAGAAGAACAAGCTCGGAGCAGAACACGACCAAGACGAACACCAAATACGGGCAGGCGAAAGGAGCCACCGAACCGCAGTCGTAGAATGCGGTTCGCGTTCGCACGGTGTCAAGATCTATACAATAATTGCCCAAAGAAATTGGCTGAAATGGCAACTAATGGTGACTTCTCATACGTTGAAATGAGAAAGGAACCTCCAAAGGCAGAACATATTAGGCGTCTATACGACGACCTATGGGGCCATGCGGGACCAAACACAACCGCGCCCGAAATCGCAGAACAACGCGATATGGACGAAGTCTTTGGCACGATCACGGTAGACGAAGTCAAAAACCGGATCGCAAAAATTAAGACCAGCTCGGCTCCCGGCTTAGACCGAGTCAAGAAATGCCATCTCACAAAGAGTGGTGTTTCGGAAACTCTAACGTTGCTCTACAACATTCTCATAAGAGAAGGCTTCTATCCATCCGCATGGAAGAAGAATAGAACGACCCTCATACCAAAAGAGGGCAAAGACGAAGCAGACGTCAAAAACTGGAGACCAATAACGGTCGGGTCTATAATGGGAAGAATTTTCTCGGCGATAATAGACGCCAAATTGAGAAAGTTCGTACTACAATCACCAAGGCAGAAAGGCTTCACTGCCGAGGATGGTTGTAGTCTTAATATTATATTGCTAAACGAAGCAATATCAGCCGCAAAGGCTGTAAGAGGAGGAGTAGTTTCGATACTCGATGTATCCAAAGCATTTGACACGATACCACACTCGAGCATAAGACCAGGGCTCAGAAGAAAAGGCGTGCCAAGCCTTCTGTGTGATTACATCGCAAGCATGTACAATGGTTGTACAACGCTTATACGAGGAAGCGATGAAGACGTAGAGATTGAACTGAAAAGAGGCGTTAAGCAAGGAGATCCGCTCTCTCCGCTTCTGTTCAATCTCGCGATCGACGAACTACTCGAGCAAATCCAAGCTCAAACAAATGGAATAAAGATTGAAGAAACAGGAACGTCGGTGCTAGCGTT
>CAXAQZ010000784.1:17500-25000 GCA_963971145.1 Sussaba pulchella
TGAATGGATTAACGAGATTCCCACTGTCCTTATCTAAAATTTTCGTGAAAATTAATTCGAGCAAAAAAATCTTTTTCTAATTTGCATTAAGTCCGGAGAATCGTTAAATATTACGAAGATTTTAACAACGATGCGATGCACGTTGAAAATATAGATTAAAAAATTAAAAAACTAATTCGCATAATCTTTGACCTTAAATATTTTGTTCAACGGTAAATGGCGGAAATAACTGATACTTGATTTTGTTGAAGGAATGTTTTATCTGTGATATTATATTTTGCATGAATGGATTAACAAGATTCCCACTGTACCTATCTAAAATTTTCGTAAAAATTTATTCGAGCAAAAAAATTTATTTCTAATTTGCATAAAGTCCGGAGAATCGTTGAATATTACGAAGATTCTGACGACTTTTAACGGCCCAATGCGATGCACGTGGAAATTTAAAAAATTTTCAAATAGGGATTCGTCTACTCTTCGAACCGAAATAATTGATACGAGGATAAACGCCGGGAATAACGAATGCTCGATTGAGTTAGAAGAATGCTCGTTGATTAACAAGATTCGGACCGTCCCTATAAAAGAAATTCGTGAAACCATAAACGGTCTACTTATCGACCAAACAAGATTTGCGATCGGTCTACGTGTGAATTTTAAATTCCTCTTTCGTTTTTCAGTACTAATTTTTTTTCATCAACTCATTAGAATAAATTTTAGGCCAAAATGGTTTTCGCGTTTCATGAAAAATTTTTTTTTTTTTTTCGAATTTCAGAAAAACCGATCGGTCTACGCCTGGAATAATTTTAATGTTCTTATTATTTTACAAACGAATTTTTTTTTTTTTGGGTTTAAGAAAAAGCGGTCGATCTACGGGTGAAAAATTAAGGTTTATTCATTTCATTCCGATAGAAAAATAATTTGAAAAAAAAAATTTTTAAGCACGTTTTGATATTGATTGTTACGTTAATGCGATAAGAAGAAAGTTATGTTCTTTTACTTTTCGAAAAAGCGATCGGTCTACGCGTCGAACAACCCTGGTCGCGGTCGGTCTGCGGATGGATTATTTCCGAGTGCGATCGGTCTACGCGTCAACTCAATGTACATGCGATCGGTCTACGCAACGAACAACTCTGCCCGCGGTCGGTCTACGCGTGGATTACAAATTCCTCTTTCGTTTTTCGATACCAATTTCTTTCATCAATTTATTAGAACAAATTTAAGGTAAAATTAATTTTCGCGTTTCATGAAAAAAAAAATTTTTTTTTTCGAATTTCAAAAAAACCGATCGGTCTACCCCTGGAATAATTTTAATGTTCTTATTATTTTACAACTAAATTTTTTTATTTCTTTTCGGGTTTAAGAAAAAGCGGTCGATCTACGGGTAAAAATTTAAGGTTTATTCATTTCATTCCGATGGAAAAATAATTTGAAAAAAAAAATTTTTAAGCACGTTTTGATATTGATTGTTACGTTAATGCGATAAGAAGGAAGTTATGTTCTTTTACTTTTCGAGAAAGCGAGTTTTTCGATACCAATTTTTTTTCATCAATTTATTAGAATAAATTTTTGGTCAAAATGGTTTTCGCGTTTCATGAAGAAAATTTTTTTTCTTTCGAATTTCAGAAAAACCGATCGGTCTACGCCTGGAATAATTTTCATGTTCTTATTATTTTACAAACGAAATTTTTTTTTTTTTTTGTTTGGTTTCAAGAAAAAGCGGTCGATCTACGGGTAAAAAATGAAGGTTTATTTATTTCATTTCGATGAAAAAACAATTTGGAAAAAAAAATTTTTTAACCACGTTTTGATATTGATTGTTACATTAATACGATAAGAAGAAAGTTATTTTCTTTTACTCTTCGAAAAAGCGATCGGTCTACGCGTCGAGCAACTCTGGTCGCGGTCGGTCTACGCGTGGATTATTCCCGAGTGCGATCGGTCTACGCGTCAACTCAATGTACATGCGATCGGTCTACGCGTCGAACAACTCTGGTCGCGGTCGGTCTACGCGTGGATTATTTCCGAGTGCGGTCGGTCTACGCGTCAACTCAATATACATGCGATCGGTCTACGTGTAAATTTAAATTCCTCTTTCGTTTTTCGATATCAATTTTTTTCATCAATTCATTAGAATAAATTTTAGGTCAAATTGGTTTTCGCGTTTCATGAAAAATTTTTTTCTTCATTTTTGAATTTCAAAAAAACCGATCGGTCTACGCCTGGAATCATTTTAATATTCTTATTATTTTACAACCGAATTTTTTTTTTTTTTTTGGGTTCAAGAAAAAAAGGTCGATCTACGGGTAAAAATTTAAGGTTTATTCATTTCATTCCGATGGAAAATAATTAAAAAAAAAAAATTTTTAAGCACGTTTTGATATTGATTATTACGTTAATGCGATAAGAAGAAAGTTATGTTCTTTTACTTTTCGAGAATGCGATCGGTCTACGCGTCGAACAACTCTGGTCGCGGTCGGTCTACGCGTGGATTATTTCCGAGGGCGATCGGTCTACGCGTCAACTCAATGTACATGCGATCGGTCTACGCGTCGAACAACTCTGGTTGCGGTCGGTCTACGCGTGGATTATTCCCGAGTGCGGTCGGTCTACGCGTCAACTCAATGTACATGCGATCGGTCTACGTGTGGATTTTAAAATCCTCTTTCGTTTTTCGATACCAATTTTTTTTTATCAATTTATTAGAATAAATTTTAGGTCAAAATGGTTTTCGCGTTTCATGAAAGAAATTTTTTTTTTTCTCGAATTTCAGAAAAACCGATCGGTCTACGCCTGGAATAATTTTAATGTTCTTATTATTTTACAAACGAATTTTTTTTTTTTTTCTTTGGTTTCAAGAAAAAGCGGTCGATCTACGGTCGAAAAATGAAAATTTATTTATTTCATTTCGATGAAAAAATAATTTGAAAAAAAATTTTTTAACCACGTTTTGATATTGATTGTTACGTTAATGCGATAAGAAGAAAGTTATGTTTTTTTACTTTTCGAGAAAGCGATCGGTCTACGCGTCGAACAACTCTGGTCGCGGTCGGTCTACGCGTGGATTATTCCCGAGTGCGATCGGTCTACGCGTCAACTCAATGTACATGCGATCGGTTTACGCGTCGAACAACTCTGGTCGCGGTCGGTCTACGCGTGGATTATTTCCGAGTGCGGTCGGTCTACGCGTCAACTCAATATACATGCGATCGGTCTACGTGTGGATTTTAAATTCCTCTTTCGTTTTTCGATATCAATTTTTTTCATCAATTCATTAGAATAAATTTTAGGTCAAATTTTTTTTCGCGTTTCATGAAAAAATTTTTTCTTCATTTTCGAATTTCAAAAAAACCGATCGGTCTACGCCTGGAATCATTTTAATGTTCTTATTATTTTACAACCGAATTTTTTTTTTTTTTTTTGGGTTCAAGAAAAAAAGGTCGATCTACGGGTAAAAATTTAAGGTTTATTCATTTCATTCCGATGGAAAAATAATTTTAAAAAAAAAATTTTTAAGCACGTTTTGATATTGATCGTTACGTTAATGCGATAAGAAGAAAGTTATGTTCTTTTACTTTTCGAGAATGCGATCGGTCTACGCGTCGAACAACTCTGGTCGCGGTCGGTCTACGAGTGGATTATTTCCGAGGGCGATCGGTCTACGCGTCAACCCAATGTACATGCGATCGGTCTACGCGTCGAACAACTCTGGTCGCGGTCGGTCTACGCGTGGATTATTCCCGAGTGCGGTCGGTCTACGCGTAAACTCAATGTACACGCGATCGGTCTACGTGTGGATTTTAAAATCCTCTTTCGTTTTTCGATACCAATTTTTTTTCATTAATTTATTAGAATAAATTTTAGGTCAAAATGGTTTTCGCGTTTCATGAAAGAAATTTTTTTTTTTTTCGAATTTCAGAAAAACCGATCGGTCTACGCCTGGAATAATTTTAATGTTCTTATTATTTTACAAACGAATTTTTTTTTTTTTTTGTTTGGTTTCAAGAAAAAGCGGTCGATCTACGGTCGAAAAATGAAGGTTTATTTATTTCATTTCGATGAAAAAATAATTTTTAAAAAAACTTTTTAACCACGTTTCGATATTGATTGTTACGTTAATGCGATAAGAAGAAAGTTATGTTTTTTTACTTTTCGAGAAAGCGATCGGTCTACGCGTCGAACAACTCTGGTCGCGGTCGGTCTACGCGTGGATTATTCCCGAGTGCGGTCGGTCTACGCGTCAACTCAATGTACATGCGATCGGTCTACGTGTGGATTTTAAATTCCTCTTTCGTTTTTCGATATCAATTTTTTTCATCAATCCATTAGAATAAATTTTAGGTCAAATTTTTTTTCGCGTTTCATGAAAATTTTTTTTCTTCATTTTCGAATTTCAGAAAAACCGATCGGTCTACGCCTGGAATAATTTTAATGTTCTTATTATTTTACAAACGAATTTTTTTTTTTTTTTTTTTGGTTTCAAGAAAAAGCGGTCGATCTACGGTCGAAAAATGAAGGTTTATTTATTTCATTTCGATGAAAAAATAATTTGAAAAAAAATTTTTTAACCACGTTTTGATATTGATTGTCACGTCAATGCGATAAGAAGAAAGTTATGTTTTTTTACTTTTCGAGAAAGCGATCGGTCTACGCGTCGAACAACTCTGGTCGCGGTCGGTCTACGCGTGGATTATTCCCGAGTGCGATCGGTCTACGCGTCAACTCAATGTACATGCGATCGGTCTACGCGTCGAACAACTCTGGTCGCGGTCGGTCTACGCGTGGATTATTTCCGAGTGCGGTCGGTCTACGCGTCAACTCAATATACATGCGATCGGTCTACGTGTGGATTTCAAATTACTCTTTCGTTTTTCGATATCAATTTTTTTCATCAATTCATTAGAATAAATTTTAGGTCAAATTTTTTTTCGCGTTTCATGAAAAATTTTTTTCTTCATTTTCGAATTTCAAAAAAACCGATCGGTCTACGCCTGGAATCATTTTAATGTTCTTATTATTTTACAACCGAATTTTTTTTTTTTTTTTTGGGTTCAAGAAAAAAAGGTCGATCTACGGGTAAAAATTTAAGGTTTATTCATTTTATTCCGATGGAAAAATAATTTTAAAAAAAAAATTTTTAAGCACGTTTTGATATTGATCGTTGCGTTAATGCGATAAGAAGAAAGTTATGTTCTTTTACTTTTCGAGAATGCGATCGGTCTACGCGTCGAACAACTCTGGTCGCGGTCGGTCTACGCGTGGATTATTTCCGAGGGCGATCGGTCTACGCGTCAACCCAATGTACATGCGATCGGTCTACGCGTCGAACAACCCTGGTCGCGGTCGGTCTACGCGTGGATTATTCCCGAGTGCGGTCGGTCTACGCGTAAACTCAATGTACATGCGATCGGTCTACGTGTGGATTTTAAAATCCTCTTTCGTTTTTCGATACCAATTTTTTTCATCAATTTATTAGAATAAATTTTAGGTCAAAATGGTTTTCGCGTTACATGAAAAAAATTTTTTTTTTTTTCGAATTTCAGAAAAACCGATCGGTCTACGCCTGGAATAATTTTAATGTTCTTATTATTTTACAAACGAATTTTTTTTTTTTTTTTTTTGGTTTCAAGAAAAAGCGGTCGATCTACGGTCGAAAAATGAAGTTTTATTTATTTCATTTCGATGAAAAAATTATTTGAAAAAAAATTTTTTAACCACGTTTTGATATTGATTGTCACGTTAATGCGATAAGAAGAAAGTTATGTTTTTTTACTTTTCGAGAAAGCGATCGGTCTACGCGTCGAACAACTCTGGTCGCGGTCGGTCTACGCGTGGATTATTCCCGAGTGCGATCGGTCTACGCGTCAACTCAATGTACATGCGATCGGTCTACGCGTCGAACAACTCTGGTCGCGGTCGGTCTACGCGTGGATTATTTCCGAGTGCGGTCGGTCTACGCGTCAACTCAATATACATGCGATCGGTCTACGTGTGGATTTTAAATTCCTCTTTCGTTTTTCGATATCAATTTTTTTCATCAATTCATTAGAATAAATTTTAGGTCAAATTTTTTTTCGCGTTTCATGAAAAATTTTTTTCTTCATTTTCGAATTTCAAAAAAACCGATCGGTCTACGCCTGGAATCATTTTAATGTTCTTATTATTTTACAACCGAATTTTTTTTTTTTTTTTGGGTTTAAGAAAAAAAGGTCGATCCACGGGTAAAAATTTAAGGTTTATTCATTTCATTCCGATGGAAAAATAATTTAAAAAAAAAAATTTTTAAGCACGTTTTGATATTGATCGTTACGTTAATGCGATAAGAAGAAAGTTATGTTCTTTTACTTTTCGAGAATGCGATCGGTCTACGCGTCGAACACCTCTGGTCGCGGTCGGTCTACGCGTGGATTATTTCCGAGGGCGATCGGTCTACGCGTCAACCCAATGTACATGCGATCGGTCTACGCGTCGAACAACTCTGGTCGCGGTCGGTCTACGCGTGGATTATTCCCGAGTGCGGTCGGTCTACGCGTCAACTCAATGTACATGCGATCGGTCTACGTGTGGATTTTAAAATCCTCTTTCGTTTTTCGATACCAATTTTTTTTCATCAATTTATTAGAATAAATTTTAGGTCAAAGTGGTTTTCGCGTTTCATGAAAGAAATTTTTTTTTTTTTCGAATTTCAGAAAAACCGATCGGTCTACGCCTGGAATAATTTTAATGTTCTTATTATTTTACAAACGAATTTTTTTTTTTTTTTTTGGTTTCAAGAAAAAGCGGTCGATCTACGGTCGAAAAATGAAGGTTTATTTATTTCATTTCGAAGAAAAAATAATTTGAAAAAAAATTTTTTAACCACGTTTTGATATTGATTGTTACGTTAGTGCGATAAGAAGAAAGTTATGTTTTTTTACTTTTCGAGAAAGCGATCGGTCTACGCGTCGAACAACTCTGGTCGCGGTCGGTCTACGCGTGGATTATTCCCGAGTGCGATCGGTCTACGCGTCAACTCAATGTACATGCGATCGGTCTACGCGTCGAACAACTCTGGTCGCGGTCGGTCTACGCGTGGATTATTTCCGAGTGCGGTCGGTCTACGCGTCAACTCAATATACATGCAATCGGTCTACGTGTGGATTTTAAATTCCTCTTTCGTTTTTCGATATCAATTTTTTTCATCAATTCATTAGAATAAATTTTAGGTCAAATTTTTTTTCGCGTTTCATGAAAAATTTTTTTCTTCATTTTCGAATTTCAAAAAAACCGATCGGTCTACGCCTGGAATCATTTTAATGTTCTTATTATTTTACAACCGAATTTTTTTTTTTTTTTTTGGGTTCAAGAAAAAAAGGTCGATCTACGGGTAAAAATTTAAGGTTTATTCATTTCATTCCGATGGAAAAATAATTTAAAAAAAAAAATTTTTAAGCACGTTTTGATATTGATCGTTACGTTAATGCGATAAGAAGAAAGTTATGTTCTTTTACTTTTCGAGAATGC
>CAXAQZ010000784.1:32500-37481 GCA_963971145.1 Sussaba pulchella
CGGTGTGCGCAGAAGGGTCTGGGCGTGAGCCTGCCTGGAGCCGCCGTCGGTGCAGATCTTGGTGGTAGTAGCAAATACTCCAGCGAGGCCCTGGAGGACTGACGTGGAGAAGGGTTTCGTGTGAACAGCCGTTGCACACGAGTCAGTCGATCCTAAGCCCTAGGAGAAATCCTATGTTGATGACGGTGTTTTGAGTCACAGAATGTAATATCTAATTACGTGTCACACCCGTCGGGCGAAAGGGAATCCGGTTCCTATTCCGGAACCCGGCAGCGGAACCGTATACAATTCGGGCCCTCGCAAGAGAGTTCGTCGGGGTAACCCAAAATGACCTGGAGACGCCGTCGGGAGATCCGGGAAGAGTTTTCTTTTCTGCATAAGCGTTCGAGTTCCCTGGAAACCTCTAGCAGGGAGATAGGGTTTGGAACGCGAAGAGCACCGCAGTTGCGGCGGTGTCCGGATCTTCCCCTCGGACCTTGAAAATCCAGGAGAGGGCCACGTGGAGGTGTCGCGCCGGTTCGTACCCATATCCGCAGCAGGTCTCCAAGGTAAAGAGCCTCTAGTCGATAGACTAATGTAGGTAAGGGAAGTCGGCAAATTGGATCCGTAACTTCGGAATAAGGATTGGCTCTGAGGAGCGGGGCGCGTCGGGCTTGTTAGGGAAGCGGGTTTGGCTAACGTGCCGGGCCTGGGCGAGGTGAACGATGGAAGTTTCTTCACGGGAATTTTCGTTGCAGATCCGAGCTCGGTCCCGTGCCTTGGCCTCCCGCGGATCTTCCTTGCTGCGAGGCTTCCTTGGCGGTGAAAGCCGTCTTGGTCGTTCTCTTCGGCCGCCATTCAACGCTCAGCTCAGAACTGGCACGGACTAGGGGAATCCGACTGTCTAATTAAAACAAAGCATTGCGATGGCCCTCGCGGGTGTTGACGCAATGTGATTTCTGCCCAGTGCTCTGAATGTCAACGTGAAGAAATTCAAGCAAGCGCGGGTAAACGGCGGGAGTAACTATGACTCTCGATCGACATTAGAGAAGTCATGACCTGTGAACCCACCTCCTCGTGGTTCCCGCTGGACATGGTTTGTTCTTCCCTCACGGGTCGACAACCTGACTAAGAGGTTCTAGGTTTGATGCGAACAATTAAATGTTAAAGTAATCGTTCGGTTCGCTTCGGCGCAATCGGACGTTTTATTTTGCATTAAAAATGCTAAATGGGGGTCGCCCGTGCGTATGCATGGGAAGGACCCCCATTTCACGTTAAGCGTTTTTTTTTAGGTTACAATACCTACCCGGGGTACTTCAAGCGCCAATGGCCAGAGGTACCTCGACTTTTTTTTGTACATCAGGTGGCCAATCACTGTACCCAGAAATGGGTTTCGGTTTTTGAAAGCAATGCGCGTGGAAAGCGAGGCTAAGGACTGCACCCAGAAATGGGATTCGGTCTGCCAAGCAATGCGCGTGGAAGAAAAGCAGCCGATAGCTAGGCTGCAGTGGTGCGGGTGCGCCAGTTATCGGCACATAATTAACATCAAAAGAGGTGGCCAATAGCTGTAGTGCCCCGAAGAATTGTTCGCAGAACGTTACCGGGGAGGACTCCGGCCCCGGATTGAGACAGGAGAAAGAAGAGCAAGGATGCCAAAACGGGAGGAAATCCCATACCAGCAGAGCTGGACCCAGTTAACACCGACTGTGGAAATACAAAGGCAGCAGAACGTCTTTTAAAACAAGCGCAGAGCGCAAGCCGGTCGTATCAACGGAGGTGTTACGGCCGGTCGAATGAAAACTCATTCAAACAAAACCAAGGAATCCAAAATACGATGATATCTTTTATGACGCCTCGGACGTGGAAGACCTACAGCCCGGGTCTCCCGCGGCGGACTTGTCCGCTATAGAGCAGGGGCTAAATGATAACGAATTGGCAAACGTCCCCGGACTAACGAGTTGGACCCTAGCGGTACCTCTCATAGAAGGCATAACAAACTGTGAGGTCTGTAGGAGCCAAAACAAACAACTAGGCTTCCTAAACTTAAAGGATCTCGTGAAGCATCTGAGCGAGCAACACCAGCAAGTCAACATCTCATACAGATGTAACTGGTGCGCAAAAGAGTTTCCGGGAGTCCGCAATTGGTATGGACATAAGTCCAAATGCAAAGGCCCACCGATCGAAAATCCACCCGATCGAGCCTTCAAATGTGACCTGTGCGAACGTAGTTTCGACACACAAATTGGCAAGTCACAACATGAGAGAACGGCACACCCCGTACTACGAAATGAAAGACGCCAAGAGGCTCTCCGGCGAGAGGGCCAGCCAGGAAGAGCCTCATACGTATGGAATGAAGAGGAAACGGCAAGATTACGGGTGTTGAATGCTGAACACCGAGGAAGACCGCAAATAAATAAATTCCTCGAGCGCTTCTTCCCTAATAAAACGTGCAAACAGATAAGCGATAAGAGACGACTTATCGAGAGAAATGAACCGAATATGCCGGCAGTAAGGGAAGAAGGCGAAGTCGCGTCCTCAAGCGACGAAGAAAGAGTTGAGGAAGAAGATGAAGAAGAAGACGAAGACGAAGAAGTCTTAATAATAGACGATACAGGAGACAGGCCTGTAGACGAAGATATCAACTCGACAAACGAGTTGGACGAGGGTGAAATAGCCCATGACAATATAAGGCAAGCGCCTACAAATGGACAAGGAAATTGGCAAGAAAGACTGGCTGAAACGATCATCAGCACAGTTATAACACAACAAAATGACATTTCCGAAATAGGAAGGCAAATGCGCCAGTCGTGGATTACCCACAGAGGTAACCCGGCAGAAATTGGCACCGCAATAGAAGCCCACATTCAACAACTAGTTGACGTCTTGGTGCCGAGAGAAGAACAAGCTCGGAGCAGAACACGACCAAGACGAACACCAAATACGGGCAGGCGAAAGGAGCCACCGAACCGCAGTCGTAGAATGCGGTTCGCGTTCGCCCGGTGTCAAGATCTATACAATAATTGCCCAAAGAAATTGGCAGAAATGGCAACTAATGGTGACTTCTCATACGTTGAAATGAGAAAGGAACCTCCAAAGGCAGAACATATTAGGCGTCTATACGACGACCTATGGGGCCATGCGGGACCAAACACAACCGCGCCCGAAATCGCAGAACAACGCGATATGGATGAAGTCTTTGGCACGATTACGGTAGACGAAGTCAAAAACCGGATCGCAAAAATTAAGACCAGCTCGGCTCCCGGCTTAGACCGAGTCAAGAAATGCCATCTCACAAAGAGTGGTGTTTCGGAAACTCTGACGTTGCTTTATAACATTCTCATGAGAGAAGGCTTCTATCCATCTGCATGGAAGAAGAACAGAACAACCCTCATACCAAAAGAGGGCAAAGACGAAGCAGACGTCAAAAACTGGAGACCAATTACGGTCGGGTCTATAATGGGAAGAATTTTCTCGGCGATAATAGACGCCAAATTGAGAAAGTTCGTACTACAATCACCAAGGCAGAAAGGCTTCACTGCCGAGGATGGTTGTAGTCTCAATATTATATTGCTAAACGAAGCAATATCAGCCGCGAAGGCTGTAAGAGGAGGAGTAGTTTCGATACTCGATGTATCAAAAGCATTTGACACGATACCACACTCGAGCATAAGACCAGGGCTCAGAAGAAAAGGCGTGCCAAGCCTTCTGTGTGATTACATCGCAAGCATGTACAATGGTTGTACAACGCTTATACGAGGAAGCGATGAAGACGTAGAGATTGAACTGAAAAGAGGCGTTAAGCAAGGAGATCCACTCTCTCCGCTCCTGTTCAATCTCGCGATCGACGAACTACTCGAGCAAATCCAAGCTCAAACAAATGGAATAAAGATTGAAGAGACAGGAACGTCGGTGCTAGCGTTCGCTGACGATATTGTACTGCTGGGAGAGAATGATGAAGAAGCCCAGAAACAGTTAGACGTAGTGTCTCGGTTCTTAACAGAACTTGGCATGTCTATATCTGTGGGCAAGTGTGGCTCGTTCAGCATACGTGCCAAGTCTAAGACCTGGTACGTTGCGAACCCGCTACTAAAGATTGGAAACGAGGAAGTTCCGCACACTGGTGTCGAGGACTCACTCCAATACCTCGGAGTCAGAATGGGACCGTGGAGCGGATTGGTAAAGGGATCAGAATTCCCAGCCATTTCGCAAACGGTCAAAAACGTGAAAAGGCTGAAGCTAAAACCCTATCAGAAGATAGAGTTGCTTCAAGCATATATCATGCCTCGTTTCATATACTCACTCTCCAACAATAGACCAGCGAAAGGCACGCTGAAAATGATTGATCAAGCGATCAGATCATCGGTGAAAGAAATATTACACCTAACAGCCTCAACCGCAACAGGCTTCTTTTACACCTCAAAAGCCAGAGGAGGCTTAGGCCTAATAAAATTTGAACGGACAATCCAACTGTCCGCAATAAACGTGCACCTTAAAGTAAAGGAAAGCACCGACGGAGCACTACAAGATGTAGCTGCCAGAGGAAAGATTGAAGGAGCAGCACGAAAATGTGCGGTCTCGTTGGGTAGTACGCTACCAACGAACAGAGCCGAATACGAAGAACTGAAGAGGAAAACGGCTAAGAGGGAGACGGATGAGTGGGCCGCTCTCACCTCACAGGGACAAGGAGTCTCGGACTTCCGTAACGACCCAATAGGGAACTCATGGTTGAGAAATCCCACACTGTTAAAGAACAGTCGTCTGACCGACGCAATTAAGCTTCGAACGAACACGTTCGGAACGAAATGCGTCCTAGCACGAGCAAACCCAAGACTCGACACAAAATGCCGAAGGTGCCATAGGTGCCCAGAAACGATCGGGCACGTCTTGGGTCAATGCGATTATACGAAAGACTCAAGAATAAGGAGACATAACTCGATAAACGAGTTTGTAGCATCGAAAGTTGCTACTCGACATACCGTCTTCGTAGAGCCAACGATAGACG
>CAXAQZ010000785.1:0-19320 GCA_963971145.1 Sussaba pulchella
AAAAGTCAGCATTGTTGCAGATAGACCGCTGTTTTGTCGTGCTTCATTTGTACCGCAATCTTATCAAATCCATGTAAGGTAATATTGTTGGCGGATCTTCTCTTCCGCCTTATAAAACTATTGCACAAAGAACAACCTTGTGCCGTTGGATAGCTTGAATTAGATAATCTAGATCCTCAAATAATCTAAATAACCTGACAATTTAAACATCCCCGCGCCGAAACATTCTCGCGCCAAAACGTTCTGCTTCCTTATTTCCCAGCAAAATATAAATACGATAATTATTATTATTATTTTTTCTTAAGCCCGGCTTCGCTCATTCAACGATGGAAACCTGTGCAACTGTCGTTTTAATACGATAATTATAAATAAGCTTCGGTTAAACCCGGCATCTTCAAAAAGCGCGAATTACGCAAATCCGAACGAGTCCTCAGGCTTTGCCGACCACAGCGCCCTCGCGCTCCACGTGTAAACGACGAAGCTTTATCAAAAACACAACAAGCGTGTCGTCTGCTGGTGGACACCTGCTGGGAATCTGGGATCCCGAAAAGCGCGGCTAATGGGAACCAAAAAAATTTCGTTCGTTTCTCAGAAACGCGAAGAATAAACAACAAACAAATTCGTTATTTTATTTTCAAAATGGAAGCTCCGGCGAAAATTAAAAAACTCGACGAAGTCGTCGTCAATAGGATTGCTGCGGGCGAAATTATTCAGCGGCCGGCTAACGCCCTCAAAGAACTCATCGAAAACAGGTTAACCGGCTTTTACGTAAAATTTATTACTTTATCGTCGTAATTGTTGTCATTGTCGATTATTTGAAGATTTCAATTCGGAGAATTCCCCATTGGCTTTATCAATTTTTGTATGCGAGTTTATTCCAAACTCACAAATTTTGGGTATGATTCGACGAATTTTGTACAAAATTTTGCATCGTCGATGCGATATTCTCGACCAAAAAAACAATCAATTGCTTTTCAACAAAATTCTGAAGCCGCCGATTAGTCCAAGTTACTCCTAAGTTGCCTTCTTCAAAGGAACGACGCATGATTTGCAGGTTTTAAACTTCAAAATCAAATGTCGCATGATTTTTGTCTTGTATTTTCGAAAATTCTGCCAAAGCCGCAGAAATGAAAATTTACCATCGCTCATAAATAAACTTTATTCTCAACCGTTGTTTCGCAGTCTTGATGCAAAGTCCACCAATATACAGATAACGGTGAAAGACGGCGGACTTAAAATGCTACAGGTGAATTTTTTATTTCAGACGTTTCTACGAACGATCGATGATAATCTTGAAAAATATTTGCCGCCGTTCTTTCGATCTTTTCAGATACAAGACAACGGCACTGGTATCAGAAAGGAGGATATGGAAATAGTTTGCGAAAGATTCACCACCAGCAAACTGCAAAAATTCGACGATCTCAAGTCCATAGCCACTTTTGGTTTTCGAGGCGAGGCGCTGGCCAGCATCAGTCACGTCGCTCTTCTTACGATTACGACAAAGACGGCTACGGAAAAATGTGGCTACAAGTGCGTACAAAGGCATATATGATCGATCGACTCGCAAAGATCGTCGCAACTCGAATCTTAACGGTTACATCTTGTTTGTAGGGGAATTAAGAGATTTTTTTGATTTCTTCAACTCCTATTTTTATTTATTTAATCATTTATATCATATACATTTACTAGGGTGGCTAAAAAACAAAAAAAAAAATCCGATTTCAAATGGTAAGCATTCACTACAAAGTATCTTGCATCCGTAAAATTCTGTCCAACGATAAACCCGATCGAACCATTTTTAGGGGTAGCCCACGATTTTTGAAGTTTTCAGATTTTATTAATATGGAAAAGTTTCCATTCAAAAAATCATAGCTCCGCGAATTTTATAGCTACGTCCATCCCGTAAGTTTCATTTGAAAGCTCTTCAAAAACCGCTCAAAACGGCATGCAGACCTTTGCAATCCGATTGCAACTTCCGTCGATAATTTCGTTTTTCCGTAAATATGAAATTTTTTTTTTTTTTTCGAGCCACCCTAATATTTACGTTACAACGTATTTGAATTCGCGTCGAATGATTCTAACGCTTGCAGAGCGTCGTACATCGACAGTAAATTGAAAGCACCACCAAAACCGTGCGCCGGAAATCAAGGTACGACGATTTTGTTTGAAAATTTATTTTACAACGTCGCAACGCGGAGAAAAGCTCTCGCGAGTCCGTCCGAGGAATTCGCTAAAGTAGCGGACGTTGTGACGCGTTACGCCGTTCACAACGCCGGCGTTGGTTTTACGTTGAAGAAACACAGCGAAGTCATTCCCCAGGTAAATCGATTCGTTTTTTCACTCCCTGCAGAATTTTATCTTTTCCGTAAAAAAAAAAATAATTCTATCGTTTATATTTGCGTTAAAAAATTTATGAATACTTTCCATTCGTCTTCGATCCAATAAAAAAAAGTCTGACTAAATT
Source organism: Sussaba pulchella (assembly GCA_963971145.1). NCBI lineage: Eukaryota > Metazoa > Arthropoda > Insecta > Hymenoptera > Ichneumonidae > Sussaba > Sussaba pulchella. Next base: position 2,465 of record CAXAQZ010000785.1, read on the forward strand.
ACTCGTATTTAATTAATCAATTAATTATAATTTTATATATAATATATAATTAATTATAATTAATAAATAATTAATAGTATTTAAATTACGAAATCGAGCGATATTTTTTCGAATCCGAATGACTAAAATTTTCTCTTATTCCCATCAATCCGATATTACCGACGAGATTGAAAAAGGTGGTAGAATATAATTCGTCCTTATTGCAATTCTCTTTCATTCGAAAAAAAAAAAAATTACCGAATTCCGATACAGGACGATTATTCGAACGAATTATTTGGTATCGATACAGGTACGAACGCCTCACAATTCTACCAAAATGAACAACATAAAGATATTGTACGGCAATCCAGTGGCACGGGAGCTCATCGAGGCGGAGACCGACGACGAAACCTACAAATTCAAAATGCACGCGCTGGTAACGAATCCGAATTACTCCAGCAAAAGAATGACTCTGTTGTTGTTCATAAATCACAGACTCGTCGACTCCACCCGTAAGCTCATCATCACCTTATTTCCCAGAGATAATTTATCATTTTTAAGGGAGTACCGTCGGTACGAAGTGAGTCAAAGAATTTCAGTCTTCTACTTGAGTAACGTACTGTATAATTTATCATCACCGCATTCCTTGCTTCAGTGTAATCCGTTAGTCAGTTCCAACGTAATAAATGATAAAGCGCGTCAAAATCAAAGACTCCCATAAGACTCCGTGTTGAGTGCTTTGAAATGAAATTATTAATGTGTTCTTTCAAAGTCAACCAAGGATTGGAAAAATTTAACTGAGTCATTTTTGTAAATGTTCCGACATCTATGCAAATTTTTATAATTTTTCGTTTGTCGATTGATTTACCGAGGGGGGGGGGATGGTTTCAGTCTGCCTCGCCACAGTTTGACCCGGCATAATCTGACCCGGTGCAGTTTGACCCGGCCCAGTTTGACTCGGTACAGTTTGATCCGGCACAGTTTGACTCTTTCGAGAGTGACTCATCTGTCAAACTCGCGGAGTCAAACTGAGCCTGGTCAAACTGTGCCAAGCCAATTAATTTTTCGTTTGTCGATTGATTTACCGAGGGGGGGGATGGTTTCAGTCTGCCTCGCCACAGTTTGACTCGGCATAATCTGACCTGGTGCAGTTTGACCCGGCCCAGTTTGACTCGGTACAGTTTGACCCGGCACAGTTTGACTCTTTCGAGAGTGACTCTCATCTGTCAAACTCGCGGAGTCAAACTGAGCCCGGTCAAACTGTGCCAAGCCAATTAATTTTTCGTATGTCAATTGATTTACCGAGGGGGGGGGGGGGGGGGGATGGTTTCAGTCTGCCTCGCCACAGTTTGACTTGGCATAATCTGACCCGGTGCAGTTTGACCCAGCCCAGTTTGACCCAGCACAGTTTGACTCTTTCGAGAGTGACTCTCATCTGTCAAACTCGCGGAGTCAAACTGAGCCGGGTCAAACTGTGATGAGGCAAACTGAAACCATCCCACCGACGGTACTCCCTCAAGCTTCACCAAAAAAAAAAAAAAAAAAAAAAAAAAAAACCGATCCACCTTCGATCGACTGAATCAATTTTTTTCCAGCCATAAAAAAAATGCTGGAAGAGCTTTATTCCATCTATCTACCGAAAAAAACGTTTCCCTGGTGCTACATCTCGTTGGAGATCAATCCCTCTTACGTCGACGTCAACGTGCATCCCACCAAGCACGAAGTCAGATTTTTACACGAGGACGCGATTATCGAGAAGATGAAAAACGTTTTGGACGAAAAATTATCCGGCAACAATGCATCGCGAACGTTTTATCTTCAAGCGAGATTGCCGCAGGTCGACATTACGAAAAACCTTCTCAAAGAAGTCCTACCGGAATACGACAAGGACAATAGCGAGAAAAAAATTCACGCCCGTGAAATGATTCGTACGAATTGCACGGATCAGAAATTGGATAAATTCAATTTTACGATACAAAACGCGGACGTGAAAAATTCGCGGGCGTCCGAAAAATCCGCCGTAGCTGATCGTAATTTGGCCGGAGAAGAGATCGAAGCTTTCGACGAGGATTTGGAATGGGAAAATGCGATGGAAAATGGCAATAAAGCCGAAACAACGGCTTGCAGTTTGAAATATCAATCCAAAAATGAATCCATAGTCGATTACGACGTTACCGTCGATAAATCAAAATTGTCGCAAACCGACGACGACAAAATCGTCCCAAAAAGATCGATAATTTTGTCATCGCCCAAACCTTCGAACTCCGCTAATTCAAACGACAAAGATAAATCGCACTGGAGCTCGATCGCCAACGAAACGACTTCACCCGAATCATTGCGACGATATTCCGAAAATTCCCTCAATATCGCGGCGTCGACGCGAATGGAAAAACCGTCGGACGAAAAAGCATCTCGAAGCATCTTCGATCCGGCGAGCACGGAGGAGGAATCGTCGAACGAAGCTCCGTCGGAAAAAGTTTCGGTTTCCGACGTGGCCGATCGAGCTTTGAAAACGGTGCATCAATTTTTCGCAACTCAGGATAACATCGAATGCGCGAAAAAACGAAACGAAAGCACCGAATCAACGTCGCCCCACAACGTTTCCGGAAATTCGGAAACGAAGAAAAATTCCGTCTCGTCGACGGACGAGACGTCGTCGACGCGCGACGACGCGACAGCGTCGCGTTCCGTGGAATTCAAAAGTTATTCGGTCAATAATTTTCGACAAGAAGTTAAATTGCGAAGCGTTTTGATTTTGCGGAAAGACGTGGAGGACAATTATCACGAGGGTCTGAGGGAAATAGTATCGACGATGATATTCGTCGGCAGCGTGGATGAAAAATCGGCACTCATTCAGAGCGGTTTGAATTTGTATATCTGCGACACGATGAAACTCACGTGAGTCAGCCACGAGCGGTTGAGGAATTAATTCGCTGTTACTTTAAACTAAGTAACTAAATAAATAACTAACCAAGTGACTAACTAACTTTTTTACTAACTAACTAACCAACTAGCTAACTGACTGATTTTTTTTTTTTTTAATCCATGTCGACGTAATTTTATTGTGTTAATATGGCTAATATTGTTACACAAACTACTACCTACCTTGAGGCGGCATATATATGTTTCTTCGTCCTGAAAATCGGTAAATAAATGTTAAAGGTTGCAAGAGCGCTATTAGACTGATCGTTTCGGTTCTTCTCTTGCTTTAACAGACAACTCTTCTGGAAAGATTGACAAGTTTTTCATAAAAAATAATCCTAATAACTGTGATAAAAAAATCTTGTACACCTTTTTTCCAATTTTGATTACCTCTCAAGATCGTGATTATCGTGCTGCGAGAGGGTTGAAAAAAAAAAAAACGAAAATGGTCACACTGAAAGTAGTCATAGAAATTTCGATCTAAAGAATCATCTATTTTTAACTACTATAAAAAAGTTATTTAAAAACGCCGTCAAACCACGGAAATCACGATCCCGAAAGGTAATCGCAAATAAAAAATAAAAAAAATGTTCCAAAAATATTTTATAAAAACATCAAACATAAAACGTGTTTTTCAATAATTAGTAAAGATTTAAAATCAATGGTCTTCAAATACTTATCTCGCAATCCTCTACATTTTTCGTGACGATAATCAGGACAAGGAAAAATATACGACCTCTCAATATCCACGATACAGAGAAAATAAAAATACCGAATTTTCAGCGAGGAACTTTTCTACGAAATAATGCTCTACGACTTCGCGAATTACGGAGTTTTCAAATTTTCCGTGAGTAAAACGGCGTATCCGCACGTTGACAATGTTCAAGTTTTATATTTTTCAATGATTTTTCATCAATTTTTATTTTTATTTTTATTTTTTCAGGAACCTTTGCCACTGGAAGAACTGGCCATGTTGGGTCTGGACACCGAGGAAGCTGGTTGGTCCGAGGAGCACGGATCGAAGGAAGAAATAGCGTCGAGCGTGAAGGAGTTGCTTATGGAAAAAAGCGACATGCTCAAAGAATATTTCTCCATCGTCATCGACAAGAAAGGAAATCTCAAATCATTGCCGGTGCTTCTGGGTACGTGTTAAAATTTTAAAAAAATCTTCCCTTCGTTTTTTAATCGTTGCAACGACAATTTTAAATCAATTTTATCATTAATTTTCTTTCTTTCTCAAATTCCGAATCGCAGACAAATATTTTCCTTACGAAGCCGAGCTTCCTCTGTACATATTGCGTCTGTCCACGGAGGTTGATTGGACCTCCGAAAAACCGTGTTTCGACGGGATATGTCGAGAAACGGCGAAATTTTACAGCCACGTGAACACGAGCGAGGGCAACGATTGGAAACACGTCGTCGAGCACGTTTTGTACCGAGCGATGAAGGACAGTCTTCTTCCGCCGAAACATTTCGCTCACGATTCGACGATCCTGCGGATTGCCAGCCTTCCGGATTTGTACAAAGTTTTCGAGAGATGCTGAAGAAACGGCCTTCAACCCGTTTTACCATTTAAAACTATTCATTTCAATTAATAAGCGTGAAATAAATAATAATTTTTGTACGGGATATTGTTTTTTTTTTTTTCTAATTTGCTTCCTTTTTTGATGTTGAGGTGAAATAGTTTTTTTTCCCGAGATCTTTATGTCATGTTCAGAATGTGCGGAAACGTCGAGAAAACACATTTGGAGAAAATGTCCAGATGTATGTGTGTAATAGACTCCCAAAATTCAAACGTGTATAACTCGTGAACGGTTTTAGCTACAGCCCTCAATTTTAGCAGACATGTGCAGCTCTATAATCTCTTTCATGACTATAATTGTCGTCATGATTAAAGCTGCGGCTCGAATTTTATGTCGTTATCAAATTACCAAAAAAAAAAGGACGTTTACACGATGGCGTTCGCAAATTTTGAGACATTCCCCTAAATAGTTCTTTACAAATAGGTTTGTACCCAAGGTTGTTTGATATTGCATTTGGACCGAATCCATCGAGTTCAGATTTTACAGGATTTAGAATTTTTCGAAAAATTTACGTTTCGTTCTAACTCGCGACAGCTTTGACCAATCGAGCCCGAACTCTCTACATGTACAGAATATCACTTAACCGCGAAACGTACGAAGATAGGACAAAATTTTATATGGAAAACAAGCAGCAAGTTGAAACTTTTTGCAAATTGCAAAAAATTGCAATTGCTTTCTCAGAAATCAAATAACCTGCAAGTTGAAATTTGCAAGCTGCCACCCCAGAGCTGAAGATATCATGAGGATCTTTCTCTAGGAATCTTCCTGAGGAAGCCAAAGTTGATGTAAATAATTTCCTCACAGAGTAAGATTGTCACAATATCTTCCACCCATTTTACCATTTAAAACTATCCATCTTACTTAATATTTTAGAGTAAAATAAATAATAACTTCTGTATGGGATACTAATTTTTTTTTCTGTTTTTTTTTTTTTGTTTACTTTTAATGTCGTCATTCAATCCTAATATGTACAGAAATCTATTGTCAGCAAAAAAAATGAAGGAATGATGAGTTAAATATTTTATACTCGATTGACTATCACGCGGGCGAATAGTTTCGAACTTCAAGATAATTGAGAAATCCTTTTGCATAGGAGCTTAGGTTTTATTTCGTTATATCTGACAATCTTCTCGAATACGATCCTACGGACGTTCGAGAATCTTTGAGAACGAAGGAGGCCCTAAGGACGTTCCTGTTACGCCTTCGTCACCCCGACCAAAGCCGGTCTAACCACCCTTTCGTGCAATTTGTAACCCACTTTTGAGACTACTACGACCGTTCCCGGCTGCTTTCCTTGAACCTCCTGCGAGAACAAAACATTTGTTTAAAAAAACTTCTTCATTTGTCTCCAACGACAAAAGGCGCTACTGGATCGTTGCCAATTTTGATCTACGCGTCGATTCTCACCTGCTGAAACAGAGCTTCGTGCTGATTGGGATCAAATTTTTCGTCCAAAGGGTTGAACGCTACGAGACCATGTTTTTTGAATACCTGATTACAAAATTGTTGCAAATTATTCATGATTGGAATTGAAAGAATTTATCTCTCGTACGAAGCTAAACTTTGTCTTTTCGTCAAAGACGCAGCGACGTACCTTGTGCAATTGCGCCTCGGTCATTCTCAAACCCTCGTACAAGCTCTTCAAATGCGGATTTCTCTCCGTAAGCTCGTCCTTTGGTACGCTCTCCGTGGCTTTGCCCAAAATATCGGCTACGTCCAGCAAATCCTTGCAAAATCCTTGAATACCGAAGATCTTGGCGTCGTCTATTTGTTTGCACAGTCTGACTCTCAGATTTTCGCTGTCGGCCAGAGCTCGTTTGTACTTGTCGCCTAGTTCGGCGTTGCGCTCTTTAGTGTCGGCTAGCTCTTTGTCCAAAAGATCTATCTCCGATTTGAGCTTCTTTTCGTTCTCCGAGAGTTCGACGGTCTCACGGCTGTCGGCTTTCTGTTCCTCCGGCGCCGTTCCATAATTTTGACGCGGATTGATGGAGCTGACGCAGGGCCGCGACGATCTACGAACAATCGTCGGCGTATCGATAACACGTGCGGACACCGGCATCATTGATAAAAATGTAAACGACAATTGAGAAACCAAATAAGAGCCAAAAACCGGCTTTCGATGACCAGAAAAAAATCTATAGCTTCAAAGTTTACAATAAAAAAATTTGTAAAAAACAATTACGTATAAGAAATAGAATTAGGAGCACAACTTGTGACAAATTAAGATCTATATTTGGATATCTTACTGAATCGTTCAAAGTACATCGACAAACACGTTTCAATTGCTCGATGATCCAACATTACCTAATACCTAACCTCAAAAATCGTACGAATTTCTCGCAGCGACGCTCGCGTTTAATGATTGATCAAAATTTCGTGTCGAAAGTTCGAAGGCTCACCTCAATACGGTATTTTTGGTTATTTGATAGATCGTGTCGATCGAAAGTTTTGTAAATCTTGCCGCGACCGGCGAAGTGATCGATGCCATGACTGTACGGTGAATTTTCGGTGATAACAAAAAACGCACGAGTGCGCACGAATTTATGATGAAATTCTGTATTCGATCTTCGTGAACATGGACCAACGACGTTAGCGCTCTCGAACAATTTTGTGGTGGAAAATGAAACTATTTATCACTTTTATCAGTTCTAATCGCGATCACGTGACCAAATTAGGCCGTCACTACCGCGTTTGATCCGATATATATATTTTTTTACTGGAAAAGAACGCCATGTTTTTTTCATGATGAATATAAAAATGTTTCTTCGCATCATTTGAGGAAAAAAATGCAATGGTTTTAGTTTTTGAGATATTTGTTGTTAAAGTTGATCAATTTCCTCGTCTATTTAGATTCTGTCAATAAGACGACATTTTTAGGTTCCCGCTCGATCGATTTAAAACATTGCTACATTTGTTACATAAATTTCTCCCAACATTCAATAACCGGGAGACTCGTATTTATGTTCTTATCAAGATTCAGCTTATCTCTTCGAATCAGCGAGATCGCAAAAACCAAATTTCCCGACGCGTTCTTCGTTTCGACAATTTTTTTTATTTTTATACACAATTAAATTTCTACACAAATCCGTTCTATTCTCTCCGTGTATTTTTTTTTATCCATGTTGCTCTAAATTCGAAGAAACTATGATTATCGTAACAAACGCGGTATCATTGTCAAATTTTGTTTTTTTGCTTATCGGATAAATTCCCAATTACACTGCCTGTCACTGAAGTGTGCGATTTATTTCCCGCTTTTTCTCATTCCCGCAGCCACGTGCGAAGTTTCGTATTGGGTTGTCAACTAAGTCATTGAGGATTTTATCAATAGGTGATCTTAGCATATTCTTTCGTTTTGTCAACGTGATCAAAGCACTTAATCTATATTGTTTTCTTGTTGTTCGGACTTCCACCTCTAATTTAGTAGAAGAATTGTATCGATTATTCATTGAGTTTCATTTTCATCCCAATTAAAAAATGTAAGAACAAAACGCGCATTTCAGACATATTTTATTGTATTTTTTCCGAAAAGGCAGGAACGCATAGCATGCACAAAAGATTATTACATGCCGTAGATAGGAATAAAGCCTTAAAAGAAAGCCAGTGTCAAAATTGGTTTGCCAAACTTCGTTATGGTGATTTTTCACTGAAAAATCCACTTCTTGTTCTTCCATTTTTAAATTTCGATAAAAACGGAATTAAATAAATAATCGATAAAATGTTTATACGATATTAATTAAAGATGGAAGTCCGAAAAACAAAAAAAAAAAAAAACAATATAGATTAGGTTATCTCGACCACGTTGACAAAACGAAAGAATATGCTAAGATCACATATCGATAAAATCCCCAATGACTCAGTTGCCAATCCAATATTATTTCGACAACGAGATTCTCAATCTCGAACCTTACCACAAAATTCGTGAAGCAAATATTACGTCACAACATTGATCGAATTATTTCCGTCGTTTTATTGGAATGAATTGGTTGTAATGCAATGAAACATTTCGTTCTTCACAATACCATTGTTCCCCCTTTACATTTTTCTTCTTCTTTTTTTGTTTCTTTTGATTACGTTTATTTACAAAATGTAAAGCATCGTTTTGTCCCCGACGCGAAAACGAGTCGTCCAAGTGTACAGGACGTAATTTTTTTCCTTTTAAAAACAGAACAATCAATACTCGTGCTCGCATTTGTTCATTCCGTTAATTCTACAAACAAACGTAACCATAATCGTAAACGAATACGACGAGTTCGTGGTTTGATTATCGTCGTGGCTAATTTAGTTTCTCATTGCGAACGTGATTCGATCGTTTGTTATAAAATTCACCGAGCTTCGCGATCGCTTTTTTTATTATTATGCTTTCGTTTAAATTTCACATTTCGGAACGTCGAAGGCCGAACGTTTAAACGCCAATTTCTTCTCAAACTAGGCCCGAACGTTCGATTTTTATCACAAATAATTCACGAAAACGCTTCAATTATTCGCGATTTCGAACGAATAATTTTCAAACGACGAAGTCGCCAATGCGAAAACTATTTTTGTTCATTTTTTTTTTTTTTTTTTTTTTTTTATACCGGTGATGAACGTGAAAATAATTCAGAAGCAGATATGTTGTGAACGTAATGTATATAAATATATATATATAACACAATTCGTCGACAAAATTAATTAATCGAGTCGAGTGTTTTCGTTATTACGGCTAGCAGCTTTTCGGAGACGGTTCTTCTATGGTGGATACAAAAATTAATCTATTTTGGCTAACGGGATACTCTCCGAATGTGACAAATGTATTAACGAGTATTTTTTTTTTTTTTTTTTTTTTCTCGTGGTAAATTGTACATTTTTTAAATATATATGAATATGGTTACATATATATATATATTTTTTTATTCCGCCAGACTGTTGAACGTTTGTACTTCGTCGCCGTGTATCATTGATTTCTCACGCTCGAATTACGTTATTTTTCTCATTTTCGCACATATTGGTAGTAAAAAAAAAAAAAAAAAAAAAAAAAAAAAAAAAAAAAATGAATGAAAAAAAATATAAAGTTCTTGTCTCAAAAACGCGACTGGTTATTTCGTATATCACAAGGATAACAACGAACCGCATCGGACTCGACAAACGTGAAACTTTGCGACAGATTCTCAAATTTATCTAATAATTATCGTGGTTAGAATCCTTCCTGAAACTGTTTGGAATCCAATCGCGTTTGAATGACTTCGAGCTGTCGTTTGGCTTCGCACTGCGGAAAATTTCGCAGATCGTAGTACTGCGGTGCGATCGTCAATAACCAATCAGCTGTAATTAAATTTTAAAAAAAATTTTTTAAACGCTGCATATTTTTTTTTTGTCGATAAAACAAATTTTATTGCATTGGAATTATTGTTGATCGATTGAATGAATGATTTACATGGGTGAAACTATTTTGTTTACTCACGTTTTATGTCAGTTACGGTTCTTATGTAATTCTTCGTCGTTAGAACGAATTCATTGTAGATAACCCATTCGGGTTTGTGATCGAGACAACTGCTGGGATGTAGCTGAACCACTTGATTATCCTTGATCGTTAGGTAATGACCGGTTCTCTCTAAATGCGCGACCTGGTGACAAGGTTGTGACCGTTTTATTGCACAATCCCGCTTTATTCGCGCAAAATCAATACCGAACGATTGGAATAATCCCAGAAAATAAGGAAAAATCTAACGTTTTGAATATTTCGAAAAATTAAAAATCCCATAAAACCTGAACTTCTTGATGGATTCGGCCCGAAATTCAATACCAAACATCCGTGAGCATCTTTTTAATTGTGATGAACTGTTTAGACCGATAACTCGAAATTTTTGGATATTAAAGTGGTAACCGATTTTTATTTTTTTATTTTTTTATTTTTTAAAATTTTAAAACGTTGTCAAATCCGAACGGCTTTGACAATCATTGCGAGAATTGCAGGTGACAGGGACTTTATGAGGCTGCATTTGTGTGCAAAATTTGAGGGCTGTGACTTTAACCATTCTCGAGTTATAAATGTTTTAATTTTATAAGACCGTTACCGTGATTTCCAGATGTTTTAAGAACATTCTGAATTTATTGACACCAAAATCCCGATAAAAAATGTTTAGGACGTCTCATGGTTTATTCTACAAGAAAGTTAAATATCAGAAAATAAGTGTAGACCCTGACCTGCATGAAAAATCCATTGACGAGAGCTTTTCTAATATTTATGTAGTAATCCTTCGAGGTGAAATTCGTCGACGTGCGTTTCAGTAAAAATCTATCCATTATCCGGCACAATTGTTCTCTGACGTTGTCGCCGCTTTTGAGCGACCGGTAGTTCACGAAATGATCGTAGCACCACGTCGGGTCTTCCAGATCTGCGGAAAATTTCGATAAGATTTTTTTGAACCGATGAAACGGCAGAGTAAACAGTTTATTTGGGGGATTGTTCGAGCGATCATACAAACGAAAATATTGTTTTCTGATACAGTCTAGGGTATCGAGACTTAACATAAGGGCTTCATTAGGACTTTTTTCTTTCAAATTTAAGAGGTTAAAGTTTTATCTATAATATCAGTAATATATAATTAATGATATTTAATCTTTCTTGACGATTAGAATTACTGCGGATGACTCATATTATCATTATGATTATGATAATAATGTTGTATTAGAAGTATAATTATTTTTAAAAAAAATTTTAAAAAATAACATTATTATTATTTCAATAATAATTATTATTATTATAATTATATAAATATAATTATAATAATTATAATTATATTACGATTAGAATTACTGCGGATGACTATTATATTATCATTAAAATTATTATTACGTAATATAATTATAATATAATAATATTATAGTAATTATAGTGATTATATTATAATTATATTGCGTACTAATAATTTTATTATGATAATTATAATGATAATATGATAGTCAGCCACAGTAATTCTAATCGTAATATCATTATAATTATAACTGTAATAAATAACATTATTATTATTTCAAAAATAATGATAATAACAATAATTATTATTATTGTTGAAATAATAATAATGTTATTTATTTTTATAATTATTTTAATTATAATTATGATAATTAATAATATAATTATCATCATTATTGTTGAAATAATAATAATGTTACTCATTTTTTTTATTTTTTTCGTGATTTTTGTCTTGTAAATAAAAAATTCCGATTGATCGCCTACTATCGTGCGATTATTATAATTATTCTTGCCAACGGCTTGTCACGTCCGTCGCTCGATAAACAATTTAACAAAGAAACAACGTACAACGAATCCCAGGTGTTACTTACTTTGTTTAAAAGCATGGTACACGTTGAGGAGCGTCAAATGATCGCCATCGATGTGCGCAAATTTCATTTTCGCATCGTCGGCCGTTTTCTTCGCCTCGTTCGGTCTCACAAAACACTGTGGGACTAATACCATGTCAATCGTCAATATACCACCACGTTACCTCATCCCGCTCCTGATACTCAATTCGTTAATATTTTTTTTTTTTTTTCATAAATGTGCAAACGATTTTTTTTTTCTCCTCGTCTCTTTTTAATCTCAAATTTAATCTCCAATCGACACACGCACGTGAAACGACAACGTTCGAAATTTAATCTACGTAATCACGTGAGAAGATTTTCCTCCGCTCTACCTGAAAGCATGGCCGTGATGCTGAGAATTTCGTTGCTGCAGTTGTGATTGCAAGAAGCTATGAGCATCTTCGCGAGTTGTGGATCGAGAGGAAATTCGGCCATGACGGCACCGAGATCGGTCAGATTTCCATCGTCGTCGAGAGCAGCCAAGTAGTTCAATAATTCGAGGGCTCTCATGAGGGTTTCGGGTGCCGGAGGATCCATGAAATCGAAATGCACCTGCGTAAGCAAGATTTCGGCGATTGAAGAATAAAATGTACGAATTAAGGTCTTAACGGATGGATCGTTGGACAAAAAGCTAGTAAAAAATTGGTGAATCGTGAATTTACAAGTTTGAATCGTTTCGTACATGTTTAGCTTTAAAAATTAGCTGAACTGATGATAAATTGACACTTAGAAATGTTAATTTATGACTTTTAATAATGATTTGAGTCAAATTCGACGATATTGGCGCTCATTGCTTTAATTAATTTCTCGAAGATTGGTCAGTCGATTAATTTGAAATTAAGCATAATCGATCTGTCGATCCTTTATCTTGATTATGTGATTTTTTTAGAATTTACGGCGATTTAGTTCCATTCGTTTTGCAATTATTAACGTCTGCAGAAGCTTTTTTTCCATGAGCAACCGTGTTAGATTCATAAATTTATAACGACTAAATTATGTAGTGGAAAATTCTGAAATAATTCATGGATTATTATTCTATCAAGAACTATCATTCTTCGAATTGTCAAAAATTTTTGGCAATTCTTTGATATCGGTCCAGTAAAACGTGCATTGCTTGGTGAAATTTTCAAATTGCTAACCAGATCGTCAATTCCAAGTTTCTTCAGTTGCAGCACAACGCTTCCAAGATTGGAACGCAAAATTTCCGGATAAGTGTTGTCCTGCATCTCATTTTTGTACGCTTTTTCGGTGTAGAGACGGAAACATTTTCCGGGTCGCGTACGACCGGCTCTTCCGGCTCTTTGTTGCGCCGAGGCTTTGCTGATGGGCGATACCAGAAGCGACTCCACTCGGATTCTCGGATTGTACACCTGTTGACGAATCGAATAAAAAAATAACAATGTCAAAAATGTCAATGAGTTTTTAATCAAAATTCTAACAACAGTCCCATACGAAACGACTTTCCCTACTTTATGAAGATGCTAGTGGAATTTCGTAGTAAAATAAAAAATGTCTAAAGGACAATTCTTCAATTCTCACCAATGCAAATAAATCTATCGGCGGCAATTACGAGTAACGATAAAAAATAAAGAAATTATGAAGAATTTATGTTATAATTCAACGAATATTTAAAAAAAAAATGCATAAATTCGAAAAAGCAAAAAAAAACCCGTCGAGGGATTCAAAATCCAAATTTTTTTAATTCACGGAAATAGAAACAAAACGTTTTTGATTGATCAATCGAGAAAATGTCGATAGAATAATAATAATAATAATAATAATATAAATATTATTATAATAATTATATTAGGTTTGGAATTACTGCGGTTGACTATCATATTATCATTATAATTATTATAATAATTATATTATAATATAATTATAATTTCAATTATTTCTCTATTATAATTATAATTATATTACGATAAGAATTACCGCAGATGACTAACGTATTATCATTATAATTATTATAATATAATTATTATTACGTAATATAATTATAATTATATTTAAAAACGTTTTTGATTGATCAATCGAGAAAATGTCGATACAATAATAATAATAATATAAATATAATGTAATTATAATAATTATAATCATATTAGGATTAGAATTACTACGGATGACTATCATATTATCATTATGATTATTATAATTATTATATTATTATATAATTATAATTATATTATAATATTATTATAATTTCAATTATATTACGATAAGAATTACCACAGATGACTATCGTATTATCATTATAATTATTATAATAAATATATTGTAATATAATTATTATTACGTAATATAATTATAATTTTAATTATATCAAAAAACATTTTTGATTGATCAATCGAGAAAACGACGATCTACCTTTTGCTTGGCAAATCCGGGATCAATGACGAACACGACACCGTCGATGGTCAACGAAGTTTCCGCGATATTCGTCGAAACGACGACCTTACGTCCGATAGCGCCATTCGGTTTGTTCGGTGGAGCACAGTCGAATATTCGCTGTTGAAGATTCGGCGGTAGCGTCGAGTACAGAGGTATGCACTTGAGTTCGCCCACTTCCGGTCCCAAATTGTCCATTTCGCGTTTGATACGCTTGCAAGCTTCCTCGATTTCCTCTTGTCCGGTGAGAAAAAGCAATAGATCGCCGGTAACTTCCTCGCACATGTGTATCTGAACCACCGTTCTTATAGCGGCTTCGAGATAATCGCGTTCGGGTTCGGGAGTGTAAAATATCTCGACCGGATGAGTTCTTCCGGGAACGTTCATGAGAGGCGCGTTGTCGAAATATTGCTGAAACTTTCCGGCGTCCAGCGTGGCGCTCATTATGACGAGTTTCAAATCCGATCTTTGTTTTATGACTTCTTTGAGAACGCCCATGAGAAGATCGGTGGCCAGAGTTCTTTCGTGAGCTTCGTCCAGCAATATAACCTGATAACCTTCCAACATGGGATCCGACATGCCTTCTCGTAGCAACATACCGTCCGTCATGTATTTCAAAACCGTAGCCGCCGTGCTGCAATCTTCGAAACGTATGCTGTAACCCACTTCCATGCCCAACTGAACGTCCATCTCTTCCGAAACTCTCTGAGCCACGGACATGGCCGCCACTCGTCTGGGCTGCGTACAAGCCACCGCTTTTCTTCCCACCGACGTGGAATATTCGACGCACCATTGGGGTATTTGAGTGGTTTTGCCGGATCCCGTTTCACCGACCAGTACGATACACTGATGATCCGTCAGAAGTCTCATAAAATCGGTTCTGTACTCGAACACGGGCAGGGTCATTCGTTTTTTGAGAAAATCGTGGTAACGCTGCGAATAAGGCGTGCCGTTGTAAGGATTGATGGTATTTTTTGTCGCCTGCGGCTGAGTCGAAGCGCCTCCGTCGTGACCGACTCTGTTTGGGAAATAGATAAATTGAAAACTTACAGTCAGGCTATCGGAGCACGATAGAAAAATCTACCAACAAGGCGAAGCAACGAAGGCAACAATGACACGTTCTATCGTCTCGTTGCCTCATTCTTGATCGCCAAAACTCGAGACATTTCTTATTTCTACTCCAAAAACGATTTTTGTAATTATAGAAAACTTGTGACAACGAAACAATTGACAATATATCTGTATACACTAATTTCTCCTTATTTTTTTTTAATCATTGATGCACATGGCAAGACGTTGGAAAGATGTTGTTTCGACGCGTGTTCCGTTGAAACGTAATGCATGTGAAATTCGTGTCGTTAGAAAGGACGAAGAATCGTCGGTTGTTGTGTTTGTTACTTACGGTCGTCGTTTCATATCGGCGAGGTCCATGACCTCGATCCTGCGTTTCGACATTGCCACTGACGGTTCGACCGATCGACGTAATTTCGGTCTACGCGGTTTTTGTTAATTTTCCTCCGCAACAAGCGTCACAAAATGGCAAGCCAAACGAGCGCAAACGCACAAAAACGAGGCTCCGAGCGAGACCGACGGCTCCACTGCCTTCGCGATCGAACAAAAGCGGCAACGTGCGAGGCCTAGCGTGCAGAGGGCGCTGCACGGCGGACGTAGGATGGATGCGGTGTTGCCGGATCAGAGAAGAGACGTGATCGCAGACTTGGCCACGGATTATTAGGGACGGAGATTAGTAGGGAGATTTACAACGGTGGCCTTTTCGGGGGTTTGAAATATGATGGCGCTAAAACGTAGCGGCGAAATGCGGAACCCCAATTTGGTCACCGCGGCCGACTCCGCAGCTAAGCAAAGTAGCCCATCCATGTGGAATGCTTGGAACCATCGATATTTAATCATAATAGAAAGAGAAGAGACTAGATGGGTTTATCGCTCTCTCTCTCTTTTCCGTGAGAGAGAGTGAGAGAGGGATAAACCCACCTATTCTCCGCTCTTTCTATTACGGTTTCACTTTTTCTCGCAGTATTATCGGTCCATATCTATATGTCGATGATTGGAACGGATCTCTTCACCGTATTCGTACATATTTTTTGAAACTTTCTTTTTTCTATTCATTTTCATTTTTTTTTTTTTATCGTAAGTCCCCGGTGAAAATCAACCGGCTTTGAACAATATTTTTATGCAGAAGATCGATCGGTCGTATCAGTATGGAAAAAGTACTCAGCGTTTTGAATATTCGCGTGCTTTTGGAATGAAGGTGAACAAAAAAACAATGCATGAGGGTAATGGGTTTATTCGTTATTTTCGTTGATATTGCACTCCTCATTTGTTTCTATATTAAATATTTCCAAGTAGATAGATTATTGATAAAAACGCTTTGAATTGTGATTAACTTTCGCACGAATATACGTATTTTTT
This sequence comes from Sussaba pulchella, assembly GCA_963971145.1. Lineage (NCBI taxonomy): Eukaryota > Metazoa > Arthropoda > Insecta > Hymenoptera > Ichneumonidae > Sussaba > Sussaba pulchella. The sequence goes on from CAXAQZ010000785.1 coordinate 19,105, forward strand.
AAATTTTTTTCCGAAATATATTAATGCGCAAATGTATTCATAAACGTTATCGACAATATTTATTTTTTATTTTCAAGATACTCAAATAATATTATTCACGTTATTTCTCTGTCTTTCTTATTTATTCAAAATATATTTCTCGTCAAATGTATTCCTACGCCTTATTGACAATATTAACTTTTATTTTTAAGATTCTCAAATACTACTATTTAGATT
>CAXAQZ010000786.1:10000-15671 GCA_963971145.1 Sussaba pulchella
ACCGACCGCGACCAGAGTTGTTCGACGCGTAGACCGATCGCATGTACATTGGGTTGACGCGTAGACCGATCGCCCTCGGAAATAATCCACTCGTAGACCGACCGCGACCAGAGTTGTTCGACGCGTAGACCGATCGCATTCTCGAAAAGTAAAAGAACATAACTTTCTTCTTATCGCATTAACGTAACGATCAATATCGAAACGTGCTTAAAAATTTTTTTTTTTTAATTATTTTTCCATCGGAATGAAATGAATAAACCTTAAATTTTTACCCGTAGATCGACCTTTTTTTCTTGAACCCAAAAAAAAAAAAAAAAATTCGGTTGTAAAATAATAAGAACATTAAAATGATTCCAGGCGTAGACCGATCGGTTTTTTTGAAATTCGAAAATGAAGAAAAAATTTTTTCATGAAACGCGAAAAAAAATTTGACCTAAAATTTATTCTAATGAATTGATGAAAAAAATTGATATCGAAAAACGAAAGAGGAATTTAAAATCCACACGTAGACCGATCGCATGTATATTGAGTTGACGCGTAGACCGACCGCACTCGGAAATAATCCACGCGTAGACCGACCGCGACCAGAGTTGTTCGACGCGTAAACCGATCGCATGTACATTGAGTTGACGCGTAGACCGATCGCACTCGGGAATAATCCACGCGTAGACCGACCGCGACCAGAGTTGTTCGACGCGTAGACCGATCGCTTTCTCGAAAAGTAAAAAAACATAACTTTCTTCTTATCGCATTAACGTAACAATCAATATCAAAACGTGGTTAAAAAATTTTTTTTCAAATTATTTTTTCATCGAAATGAAATAAATAAACCTTCATTTTTCGACCGTAGATCGACCGCTTTTTCTTGAAACCAAAGAAAAAAAAAAAAAATTCGTTTGTAAAATAATAAGAACATTAAAATTATTCCAGGCGTAGACCGATCGGTTTTTCTGAAATTCGAAAAAAAAAAAAATTTCTTTCATGAAACGCGAAAACCATTTTGACCTAAAATTTATTCTAATAAATTGATAAAAAAAAATTGGTATCGAAAAACGAAAGAGGATTTTAAAATCCACACGTAGACCGATCGCATGTACATTGAGTTGACGCGTAGACCGACCGCACTCCGGAATAATCCACGCGTAGACCGACCGCAACCAGAGTTGTTCGACGCGTAGACCGATCGCATGTACATTGAGTTGACGCGTAGACCGATCGCCCTCGGAAATAATCCACGCGTAGACCGACCGCGACCAGAGTTGTTCGACGCGTAGACCGATCGCATTCTCGAAAAGTAAAAGAACATAACTTTCTTCTTATCGCATTAACGTAATAATCAATATCAAAACGTGCTTAAAAATTTTTTTTTTTTAATTATTTTCCATCGGAATGAAATGAATAAACCTTAAATTTTTACCCGTAGATCGACCTTTTTTTCTTGAACCCAAAAAAAAAAAAAAAATTCGGTTGTAAAATAATAAGAATATTAAAATGATTCCAGGCGTAGACCGATCGGTTTTTTTGAAATTCAAAAATGAAGAAAAAAATTTTTCATGAAACGCGAAAACCAATTTGACCTAAAATTTATTCTAATGAATTGATGAAAAAAATTGATATCGAAAAACGAAAGAGGAATTTAAAATCCACACGTAGACCGATCGCATGTATATTGAGTTGACGCGTAGACCGACCGCACTCGGAAATAATCCACGCGTAGACCGACCGCGACCAGAGTTGTTCGACGCGTAGACCGATCGCATGTACATTGAGTTGACGCGTAGACCGATCGCACTCGGGAATAATCCACGCGTAGACCGACCGCGACCAGAGTTGCTCGACGCGTAGACCGATCGCTTTTTCGAAGAGTAAAAGAAAATAACTTTCTTCTTATCGTATTAATGTAACAATCAATATCAAAACGTGGTTAAAAAATTTTTTTTTTCCAAATTGTTTTTTCATCGAAATGAAATAAATAAACCTTCATTTTTTACCCGTAGATCGACCGCTTTTTCTTGAAACCAAAAAAAAAAAAAAAATTTCGTTTGTAAAATAATAAGAACATGAAAATTATTCCAGGCGTAGACCGATCGGTTTTTCTGAAATTCGAAAGAAAAAAAATTTTCTTCATGAAACGCGAAAACCATTTTGACCAAAAATTTATTCTAATAAATTGATGAAAAAAAATTGGTATCGAAAAACTCGCTTTCTCGAAAAGTAAAAGAACATAACTTCCTTCTTATCGCATTAACGTAACAATCAATATCAAAACGTGCTTAAAAATTTTTTTTTTCAAATTATTTTTCCATCGGAATGAAATGAATAAACCTTAAATTTTTACCCGTAGATCGACCGCTTTTTCTTAAACCCGAAAAGAAATAAAAAAATTTGGTTGTAAAATAATAAGAACATTAAAATTATTCCAGGGGTAGACCGATCGGTTTTTTTGAAATTCGAAAAAAAAAATTTTTTTTTTCATGAAACGCGAAAATTAATTTTACCTTAAATTTGTTCTAATAAATTGATGAAAGAAATTGGTATCGAAAAACGAAAGAGGAATTTCAAATCCACGCGTAGACCGACCGCGGGCAGAGTTGTTCGTTGCGTAGACCGATCGCATGTACATTGAGTTGACGCGTAGACCGATCGCACTCGGAAATAATCCATCCGCAGACCGACCGCGACCAGGGTTGTTCGACGCGTAGACCGATCGCTTTTTCGAAAAGTAAAAGAACATAACTTTCTTCTTATCGCATTAACGTAACAATCAATATCAAAACGTGCTTAAAAATTTTTTTTTTCAAATTATTTTTCTATCGGAATGAAATGAATAAACCTTAATTTTTCACCCGTAGATCGACCGCTTTTTCTTAAACCCAAAAAAAAAAAAAATTCGTTTGTAAAATAATAAGAACATTAAAATTATTCCAGGCGTAGACCGATCGGTTTTTCTGAAATTCGAAAAAAAAAAAAAAATTTTTCATGAAACGCGAAAACCATTTTGGCCTAAAATTTATTCTAATGAGTTGATGAAAAAAAATTAGTACTGAAAAACGAAAGAGGAATTTAAAATTCACACGTAGACCGATCGCAAATCTTGTTTGGTCGATAAGTAGACCGTTTATGGTTTCACGAATTTCTTTTATAGGGACGGTCCGAATCTTGTTAATCAACGAGCATTCTTCTAACTCAATCGAGCATTCGTTATTCCCGGCGTTTATCCTCGTATCAATTATTTCGGTTCGAAGAGTAGACGAATCCCTATTTGAAAATTTTTTAAATTTCCACGTGCATCGCATTGGGCCGTTAAAAGTCGTCAGAATCTTCGTAATATTCAACGATTCTCCGGACTTTATGCAAATTAGAAATAAATTTTTTTGCTCGAATAAATTTTTACGAAAATTTTAGATAGGTACAGTGGGAATCTTGTTAATCCATTTATGCAAAATATAATATCACAGATAAAACATTCCTTCAACAAAATCAAGTATCAGTTATTTCCGCCATTTACCGTTGAACAAAATATTTAAGGTCAAAGATTATGCGAATTAGTTTTTTAATTTTTTAATCTATATTTTCAACGTGCATCGCATCGTTGTTAAAATCTTCGTAATATTTAACGATTCTCCGGACTTAATGCAAATTAGAAAAAGATTTTTTTGCTCGAATTAATTTTCACGAAAATTTTAGATAAGGACAGTGGGAATCTCGTTAATCCATTCATATAAAATTTTATATCACAGAAGGAAAATTGCTTCAACGAAATCAAGTATCAGTTATTCCCGCCATTTACCGTTGAACAAAATATTTACGGTCAAAGAGTATGCTCTAATTGTTTTTTCAATTTTTTAATCTATATTTTTAACGTGCATCTCATCGGGCCGTTAGAAATTATCAGAATCCTCATAATATTCAACGATTCTCCGGACTTTATGCAAATTAAAAGAAGATTTTTTTAGCTCGAATTAATTTTTACGAAAATTTTAGATAGGGACAGTCGAAATCTCGTTAATCCATTCATGCCAAAACTTATATCACAGAAGAAACATTTCTTCAACGAAATCAAGTATCAGTTATTCCCGCCATTTACCGTTGAACAAAATAATTACGGTCAAAGAGTATGCTCTAATTGTTTTTTCAATTTTTTAATCTATATTTTGAACGTGCATCGCATCGGGCCGTTAGATATTATCAGAATCCTCGTAATATTCAACGGTTCTCCGGCCTTTTCGCAAATTAGAAAAAGATTTTTTTGCTCGAATTAATTTTCACGAAATTTTTAGATAGGGACATTGGGAATCTCGTTAATCCAATCATGCACAAATACGATATATCATAGAACAAACATTCTTTTAACTAAATCGAATATCAGTTATTCCAGCCGTTTACCTTCGATTAAATTATTGAGGGTCGAAGAGTAGACGAATTTTTTTTTTTTTAATCTTTATTTTCAATGGGCATTGCTAAAAAAAAATACGTAATTATTTATCACGGTCTTGTTATTTTTCTAACGCGCATTAAGGCTCGGCTTAACACAAAAAAATTACACTTGTAGCTTCCTATGCGCATTGCTTTACGGTTATGCACGCTTTTAACACTTATCATTCAACGTCGATTGCTTTATTCAGTTCGGAACAAATTCGTTTTTCTCGACGATCATTTTTCGCACAAGCGAGAAACTAACAGTCGTTGTTCGTTACTTGAGATAATCAATGGTAATTGTCTCAAGCAACGAATGCAATTTAGTTATATTTCACGCGCATTGCTTGACTTGTCACAAAATGTATCGTTTGTTTTTTCCACGCGCATTGCTTGACCGCTGCTAACGTTCGAGTCTCGTAATTTTCCACGCGCATTGCTTGACGGTAGATAATTTTTCTATCCCGTTTCCGTCCACGCGCATTGCTTCAATCGGTAAAAAAACTTATTTTGTTCGTTTCCCCGAAGCTTATTTATTGTCTTATGTGACAAGCTAAATTCTTATATATTCCACGCGCATTGCTTGACGGTTACGGATGCGTCAATCTTGTTTACGTCCACGCGCATTGCTTGACTTAATTTACAAGCCGAAATTTTTTTTTCTCCCACGCGCATTGGTTACTTCGACAAGGGTAACGTTGCCATTGTTCGAACTTTGAAAGAAAAAAAAAAAAAAAAAAAAAAAATTTTTTTTTTTTTTTTTCAAACGTTCAAAACACGCGTGTATCCGCGCGCCCGTATCACAGCGCTTCGGCCACTGGGGCCTCGTCTAACCGACAAGACGAATCCCCAAGCCAAAGGCTGAGTCTCAACAGATCGCAGCGTGGTAACTGCTCTACCGAGTACAACACCCCGCCAGGTACCTAAGTCGTCTACAGACGATTCCGAGTCTCGACATCGAACTTATAAAACCTATGATCGACCTTTAGGAGTTAAACTGACTTACGGTGAGATCCCGTAGCCAGCTCGAGTTGCTCCATAAGGCAAACGGGGCTCGTGCGATGGCAGATCCGTGAACCTGCCACCTAGTAGATTCACATTGTTTTGAGCCTTCCGACTCACGAGACTCCTAGTGATATCGTTGCCTCCTTTGACTAGAAAGGATACGGCCTTAGAGGCGTTCAGGCATAATCCCACGGATGGTAGCTTCGCACCACCGGCCGCTCGACCGAGTGCGTGAACCAAATGTCCGAAC
>CAXAQZ010000787.1:5000-10000 GCA_963971145.1 Sussaba pulchella
TTCATCAATTTATTAGAACAAATTTAAGGTAAAATTAATTTTCGCGTTTCATGAAAAAAAAAATTTTTTTTTTCGAATTTCAAAAAAACCGATCGGTCTACCCCTGGAATAATTTTAATGTTCTTATTATTTTACAACCAAATTTTTTTATTTCTTTTCGGGTTTAAGAAAAAGCGGTCGATCTACGGGTAAAAATTTAAGGTTTATTCATTTCATTCCGATGGAAAAATAATTTGAAAAAAAAAATTTTTAAGCACGTTTTGATATTGATTGTTACGTTAATGCGATAAGAAGGAAGTTATGTTCTTTTACTTTTCGAGAAAGCGAGTTTTTCGATACCAATTTTTTTTCATCAATTTATTAGAATAAATTTTTGGTCAAAATGGTTTTCGCGTTTCATGAAGAAAATTTTTTTTCTTTCGAATTTCAGAAAAACCGATCGGTCTACGCCTGGAATAATTTTCATGTTCTTATTATTTTACAAACGAAATTTTTTTTTTTTTTTTGGTTTCAAGAAAAAGCGGTCGATCTACGGGTAAAAAATGAAGGTTTATTTATTTCATTTCGATGAAAAAACAATTTGGAAAAAAAAAATTTTTTAACCACGTTTTGATATTGATTGTTACATTAATACGATAAGAAGAAAGTTATTTTCTTTTACTCTTCGAAAAAGCGATCGGTCTACGCGTCGAGCAACTCTGGTCGCGGTCGGTCTACGCGTGGATTATTCCCGAGTGCGATCGGTCTACGCGTCAACTCAATGTACATGCGATCGGTCTACGCGTCGAACAACTCTGGTCGCGGTCGGTCTACGCGTGGATTATTTCCGAGTGCGGTCGGTCTACGCGTCAACTCAATATACATGCGATCGGTCTACGTGTGGATTTTAAATTCCTCTTTCGTTTTTCGATATCAATTTTTTTCATCAATTCATTAGAATAAATTTTAGGTCAAATTGGTTTTCGCGTTTCATGAAAAATTTTTTTCTTCATTTTTGAATTTCAAAAAAACCGATCGGTCTACGCCTGGAATCATTTTAATATTCTTATTATTTTACAACCGAATTTTTTTTTTTTTTTTGGGTTCAAGAAAAAAAGGTCGATCTACGGGTAAAAATTTAAGGTTTATTCATTTCATTCCGATGGAAAATAATTTAAAAAAAAAAATTTTTAAGCACGTTTTGATATTGATTATTACGTTAATGCGATAAGAAGAAAGTTATGTTCTTTTACTTTTCGAGAATGCGATCGGTCTACGCGTCGAACAACTCTGGTCGCGGTCGGTCTACGCGTGGATTATTTCCGAGGGCGATCGGTCTACGCGTCAACTCAATGTACATGCGATCGGTCTACGCGTCGAACAACTCTGGTTGCGGTCGGTCTACGCGTGGATTATTCCGGAGTGCGGTCGGTCTACGCGTCAACTCAATGTACATGCGATCGGTCTACGTGTGGATTTTAAAATCCTCTTTCGTTTTTCGATACCAATTTTTTTTTATCAATTTATTAGAATAAATTTTAGGTCAAAATGGTTTTCGCGTTTCATGAAAGAAATTTTTTTTTTTTTCGAATTTCAGAAAAACCGATCGGTCTACGCCTGGAATAATTTTAATGTTCTTATTATTTTACAAACGAATTTTTTTTTTTTTTCTTTGGTTTCAAGAAAAAGCGGTCGATCTACGGTCGAAAAATGAAGGTTTATTTATTTCATTTCGATGAAAAAATAATTTGAAAAAAAATTTTTTAACCACGTTTTGATATTGATTGTTACGTTAATGCGATAAGAAGAAAGTTATGTTTTTTTACTTTTCGAGAAAGCGATCGGTCTACGCGTCGAACAACTCTGGTCGCGGTCGGTCTACGCGTGGATTATTCCCGAGTGCGATCGGTCTACGCGTCAACTCAATGTACATGCGATCGGTTTACGCGTCGAACAACTCTGGTCGCGGTCGGTCTACGCGTGGATTATTTCCGAGTGCGGTCGGTCTACGCGTCAACTCAATATACATGCGATCGGTCTACGTGTGGATTTTAAATTCCTCTTTCGTTTTTCGATATCAATTTTTTTCATCAATTCATTAGAATAAATTTTAGGTCAAATTTTTTTTCGCGTTTCATGAAAAAATTTTTTCTTCATTTTCGAATTTCAAAAAAACCGATCGGTCTACGCCTGGAATCATTTTAATGTTCTTATTATTTTACAACCGAATTTTTTTTTTTTTTTTTGGGTTCAAGAAAAAAAGGTCGATCTACGGGTAAAAATTTAAGGTTTATTCATTTCATTCCGATGGAAAAATAATTAAAAAAAAAAAATTTTTAAGCACGTTTCGATATTGATCGTTACGTTAATGCGATAAGAAGAAAGTTATGTTCTTTTACTTTTCGAGAATGCGATCGGTCTACGCGTCGAACAACTCTGGTCGCGGTCGGTCTACGAGTGGATTATTTCCGAGGGCGATCGGTCTACGCGTCAACCCAATGTACATGCGATCGGTCTACGCGTCGAACAACTCTGGTCGCGGTCGGTCTACGCGTGGATTATTCCCGAGTGCGGTCGGTCTACGCGTAAACTCAATGTACACGCGATCGGTCTACGTGTGGATTTTAAAATCCTCTTTCGTTTTTCGATACCAATTTTTTTTCATTAATTTATTAGAATAAATTTTAGGTCAAAATGGTTTTCGCGTTTCATGAAAGAAATTTTTTTTTTTTTCGAATTTCAGAAAAACCGATCGGTCTACGCCTGGAATAATTTTAATGTTCTTATTATTTTACAAACGAATTTTTTTTTTTTTTTGTTTGGTTTCAAGAAAAAGCGGTCGATCTACGGTCGAAAAATGAAGGTTTATTTATTTCATTTCGATGAAAAAATAATTTTTAAAAAAACTTTTTAACCACGTTTAGATATTGATTGTTACGTTAATGCGATAAGAAGAAAGTTATGTTTTTTTACTTTTCGAGAAAGCGATCGGTCTACGCGTCGAACAACTCTGGTCGCGGTCGGTCTACGCGTGGATTATTCCCGAGTGCGGTCGGTCTACGCGTCAACTCAATGTACATGCGATCGGTCTACGTGTGGATTTTAAATTCCTCTTTCGTTTTTCGATATCAATTTTTTTCATCAATCCATTAGAATAAATTTTAGGTCAAATTTTTTTTCGCGTTACATGAAAATTTTTTTTCTTCATTTTCGAATTTCAGAAAAACCGATCGGTCTACGCCTGGAATAATTTTAATGTTCTTATTATTTTACAAACGAATTTTTTTTTTTTTTTTTTTGGTTTCAAGAAAAAGCGGTCGATCTACGGTCGAAAAATGAAGGTTTATTTATTTCATTTCGATGAAAAAATAATTTGAAAAAAAATTTTTTAACCACGTTTTGATATTGATTGTCACGTCAATGCGATAAGAAGAAAGTTATGTTTTTTTACTTTTCGAGAAAGCGATCGGTCTACGCGTCGAACAACTCTGGTCGCGGTCGGTCTACGCGTGGATTATTCCCGAGTGCGATCGGTCTACGCGTCAACTCAATGTACATGCGATCGGTCTACGCGTCGAACAACTCTGGTCGCGGTCGGTCTACGCGTGGATTATTTCCGAGTGCGGTCGGTCTACGCGTCAACTCAATATACATGCGATCGGTCTACGTGTGGATTTCAAATTACTCTTTCGTTTTTCGATATCGATTTTTTTCATCAATTCATTAGAATAAATTTTAGGTCAAATTTTTTTTCGCGTTTCATGAAAAATTTTTTTCTTCATTTTCGAATTTCAAAAAAACCGATCGGTCTACGCCTGGAATCATTTTAATGTTCTTATTATTTTACAACCGAATTTTTTTTTTTTTTTTTGGGTTCAAGAAAAAAAGGTCGATCTACGGGTAAAAATTTAAGGTTTATTCATTTTATTCCGATGGAAAAATAATTTTAAAAAAAAAATTTTTAAGCACGTTTTGATATTGATCGTTGCGTTAATGCGATAAGAAGAAAGTTATGTTCTTTTACTTTTCGAGAATGCGATCGGTCTACGCGTCGAACAACTCTGGTCGCGGTCGGTCTACGCGTGGATTATTTCCGAGGGCGATCGGTCTACGCGTCAACCCAATGTACATGCGATCGGTCTACGCGTCGAACAACCCTGGTCGCGGTCGGTCTACGCGTGGATTATTCCCGAGTGCGGTCGGTCTACGCGTAAACTCAATGTACATGCGATCGGTCTACGTGTGGATTTTAAAATCCTCTTTCGTTTTTCGATACCAATTTTTTTCATCAATTTATTAGAATAAATTTTAGGTCAAAATGGTTTTCGCGTTTCATGAAAAAAATTTTTTTTTTTTTCGAATTTCAGAAAAACCGATCGGTCTACGCCTGGAATAATTTTAATGTTCTTATTATTTTACAAACGAATTTTTTTTTTTTTTTTTTTGGTTTCAAGAAAAAGCGGTCGATCTACGGTCGAAAAATGAAGTTTTATTTATTTCATTTCGATGAAAAAATTATTTGAAAAAAAATTTTTTAACCACGTTTTGATATTGATTGTCACGTTAATGCGATAAGAAGAAAGTTATGTTTTTTTACTTTTCGAGAAAGCGATCGGTCTACGCGTCGAACAACTCTGGTCGCGGTCGGTCTACGCGTGGATTATTCCCGAGTGCGATCGGTCTACGCGTCAACTCAATGTACATGCGATCGGTCTACGCGTCGAACAACTCTGGTCGCGGTCGGTCTACGCGTGGATTATTTCCGAGTGCGGTCGGTCTACGCGTCAACTCAATATACATGCGATCGGTCTACGTGTGGATTTTAAATTCCTCTTTCCTTTTTCGATATCAATTTTTTTCATCAATTCATTAGAATAAATTTTAGGTCAAATTTTTTTTCGCGTTTCATGAAAAATTTTTTTCTTCATTTTCGAATTTCAAAAAAACCGATCGGTCTACGCCTGGAATCATTTTAATGTTCTTATTATTTTACAACCGAATTTTTTTTTTTTTTTTGGGTT
>CAXAQZ010000787.1:22500-30000 GCA_963971145.1 Sussaba pulchella
TCGCGGTCGGTCTGCGGATGGATTATTTCCGAGTGCGATCGGTCTACGCGTCAACTCAATGTACATGCGATCGGTCTACGCAACGAACAACTCTGCCCGCGGTCGGTCTACGCGTGGATTTGAAATTCCTCTTTCGTTTTTCGATACCAATTTCTTTCATCAATTTATTAGAACAAATTTAAGGTAAAATTAATTTTCGCGTTTCATGAAAAAAAAAATTTTTTTTTTCGAATTTCAAAAAAACCGATCGGTCTACCCCTGGAATAATTTTAATGTTCTTATTATTTTACAACCAAATTTTTTTATTTCTTTTCGGGTTTAAGAAAAAGCGGTCGATCTACGGGTAAAAATTTAAGGTTTATTCATTTCATTCCGATGGAAAAATAATTTGAAAAAAAAAATTTTTAAGCACGTTTTGATATTGATTGTTACGTTAATGCGATAAGAAGGAAGTTATGTTCTTTTACTTTTCGAGAAAGCGAGTTTTTCGATACCAATTTTTTTTCATCAATTTATTAGAATAAATTTTTGGTCAAAATGGTTTTCGCGTTTCATGAAGAAAATTTTTTTTCTTTCGAATTTCAGAAAAACCGATCGGTCTACGCCTGGAATAATTTTCATGTTCTTATTATTTTACAAACGAAATTTTTTTTTTTTTTTTGGTTTCAAGAAAAAGCGGTCGATCTACGGGTAAAAAATGAAGGTTTATTTATTTCATTTCGATGAAAAAACAATTTGGAAAAAAAAAATTTTTTAACCACGTTTTGATATTGATTGTTACATTAATACGATAAGAAGAAAGTTATTTTCTTTTACTCTTCGAAAAAGCGATCGGTCTACGCGTCGAGCAACTCTGGTCGCGGTCGGTCTACGCGTGGATTATTCCCGAGTGCGATCGGTCTACGCGTCAACTCAATGTACATGCGATCGGTCTACGCGTCGAACAACTCTGGTCGCGGTCGGTCTACGCGTGGATTATTTCCGAGTGCGGTCGGTCTACGCGTCAACTCAATATACATGCGATCGGTCTACGTGTGGATTTTAAATTCCTCTTTCGTTTTTCGATATCAATTTTTTTCATCAATTCATTAGAATAAATTTTAGGTCAAATTGGTTTTCGCGTTTCATGAAAAATTTTTTTCTTCATTTTTGAATTTCAAAAAAACCGATCGGTCTACGCCTGGAATCATTTTAATATTCTTATTATTTTACAACCGAATTTTTTTTTTTTTTTTGGGTTCAAGAAAAAAAGGTCGATCTACGGGTAAAAATTTAAGGTTTATTCATTTCATTCCGATGGAAAATAATTTAAAAAAAAAAATTTTTAAGCACGTTTTGATATTGATTATTACGTTAATGCGATAAGAAGAAAGTTATGTTCTTTTACTTTTCGAGAATGCGATCGGTCTACGCGTCGAACAACTCTGGTCGCGGTCGGTCTACGCGTGGATTATTTCCGAGGGCGATCGGTCTACGCGTCAACTCAATGTACATGCGATCGGTCTACGCGTCGAACAACTCTGGTTGCGGTCGGTCTACGCGTGGATTATTCCGGAGTGCGGTCGGTCTACGCGTCAACTCAATGTACATGCGATCGGTCTACGTGTGGATTTTAAAATCCTCTTTCGTTTTTCGATACCAATTTTTTTTTATCAATTTATTAGAATAAATTTTAGGTCAAAATGGTTTTCGCGTTTCATGAAAGAAATTTTTTTTTTTTTCGAATTTCAGAAAAACCGATCGGTCTACGCCTGGAATAATTTTAATGTTCTTATTATTTTACAAACGAATTTTTTTTTTTTTTCTTTGGTTTCAAGAAAAAGCGGTCGATCTACGGTCGAAAAATGAAGGTTTATTTATTTCATTTCGATGAAAAAATAATTTGAAAAAAAATTTTTTAACCACGTTTTGATATTGATTGTTACGTTAATGCGATAAGAAGAAAGTTATGTTTTTTTACTTTTCGAGAAAGCGATCGGTCTACGCGTCGAACAACTCTGGTCGCGGTCGGTCTACGCGTGGATTATTCCCGAGTGCGATCGGTCTACGCGTCAACTCAATGTACATGCGATCGGTTTACGCGTCGAACAACTCTGGTCGCGGTCGGTCTACGCGTGGATTATTTCCGAGTGCGGTCGGTCTACGCGTCAACTCAATATACATGCGATCGGTCTACGTGTGGATTTTAAATTCCTCTTTCGTTTTTCGATATCAATTTTTTTCATCAATTCATTAGAATAAATTTTAGGTCAAATTTTTTTTCGCGTTTCATGAAAAAATTTTTTCTTCATTTTCGAATTTCAAAAAAACCGATCGGTCTACGCCTGGAATCATTTTAATGTTCTTATTATTTTACAACCGAATTTTTTTTTTTTTTTTTGGGTTCAAGAAAAAAAGGTCGATCTACGGGTAAAAATTTAAGGTTTATTCATTTCATTCCGATGGAAAAATAATTAAAAAAAAAAAATTTTTAAGCACGTTTCGATATTGATCGTTACGTTAATGCGATAAGAAGAAAGTTATGTTCTTTTACTTTTCGAGAATGCGATCGGTCTACGCGTCGAACAACTCTGGTCGCGGTCGGTCTACGAGTGGATTATTTCCGAGGGCGATCGGTCTACGCGTCAACCCAATGTACATGCGATCGGTCTACGCGTCGAACAACTCTGGTCGCGGTCGGTCTACGCGTGGATTATTCCCGAGTGCGGTCGGTCTACGCGTAAACTCAATGTACACGCGATCGGTCTACGTGTGGATTTTAAAATCCTCTTTCGTTTTTCGATACCAATTTTTTTTCATTAATTTATTAGAATAAATTTTAGGTCAAAATGGTTTTCGCGTTTCATGAAAGAAATTTTTTTTTTTTTCGAATTTCAGAAAAACCGATCGGTCTACGCCTGGAATAATTTTAATGTTCTTATTATTTTACAAACGAATTTTTTTTTTTTTTTGTTTGGTTTCAAGAAAAAGCGGTCGATCTACGGTCGAAAAATGAAGGTTTATTTATTTCATTTCGATGAAAAAATAATTTTTAAAAAAACTTTTTAACCACGTTTAGATATTGATTGTTACGTTAATGCGATAAGAAGAAAGTTATGTTTTTTTACTTTTCGAGAAAGCGATCGGTCTACGCGTCGAACAACTCTGGTCGCGGTCGGTCTACGCGTGGATTATTCCCGAGTGCGGTCGGTCTACGCGTCAACTCAATGTACATGCGATCGGTCTACGTGTGGATTTTAAATTCCTCTTTCGTTTTTCGATATCAATTTTTTTCATCAATCCATTAGAATAAATTTTAGGTCAAATTTTTTTTCGCGTTTATGAAAATTTTTTTTCTTCATTTTCGAATTTCAGAAAAACCGATCGGTCTACGCCTGGAATAATTTTAATGTTCTTATTATTTTACAAACGAATTTTTTTTTTTTTTTTTTTGGTTTCAAGAAAAAGCGGTCGATCTACGGTCGAAAAATGAAGGTTTATTTATTTCATTTCGATGAAAAAATAATTTGAAAAAAAATTTTTTAACCACGTTTTGATATTGATTGTCACGTCAATGCGATAAGAAGAAAGTTATGTTTTTTTACTTTTCGAGAAAGCGATCGGTCTACGCGTCGAACAACTCTGGTCGCGGTCGGTCTACGCGTGGATTATTCCCGAGTGCGATCGGTCTACGCGTCAACTCAATGTACATGCGATCGGTCTACGCGTCGAACAACTCTGGTCGCGGTCGGTCTACGCGTGGATTATTTCCGAGTGCGGTCGGTCTACGCGTCAACTCAATATACATGCGATCGGTCTACGTGTGGATTTCAAATTACTCTTTCGTTTTTCGATATCAATTTTTTTCATCAATTCATTAGAATAAATTTTAGGTCAAATTTTTTTTCGCGTTTCATGAAAAATTTTTTTCTTCATTTCGAATTTCAAAAAAACCGATCGGTCTACGCCTGGAATCATTTTAATGTTCTTATTATTTTACAACCGAATTTTTTTTTTTTTTTTTGGGTTCAAGAAAAAAAGGTCGATCTACGGGTAAAAATTTAAGGTTTATTCATTTTATTCCGATGGAAAAATAATTTTAAAAAAAAAATTTTTAAGCACGTTTTGATATTGATCGTTGCGTTAATGCGATAAGAAGAAAGTTATGTTCTTTTACTTTTCGAGAATGCGATCGGTCTACGCGTCGAACAACTCTGGTCGCGGTCGGTCTACGCGTGGATTATTTCCGAGAGGCGATCGGTCTACGCGTCAACCCAATGTACATGCGATCGGTCTACGCGTCGAACAACCCTGGTCGCGGTCGGTCTACGCGTGGATTATTCCCGAGTGCGGTCGGTCTACGCGTAAACTCAATGTACATGCGATCGGTCTACGTGTGGATTTTAAAATCCTCTTTCGTTTTTCGATACCAATTTTTTTCATCAATTTATTAGAATAAATTTTAGGTCAAAATGGTTTTCGCGTTTCATGAAAAAAATTTTTTTTTTTTTCGAATTTCAGAAAAACCGATCGGTCTACGCCTGGAATAATTTTAATGTTCTTATTATTTTACAAACGAATTTTTTTTTTTTTTTTTTTGGTTTCAAGAAAAAGCGGTCGATCTACGGTCGAAAAATGAAGTTTTATTTATTTCATTTCGATGAAAAAATTATTTGAAAAAAAATTTTTTAACCACGTTTTGATATTGATTGTCACGTTAATGCGATAAGAAGAAAGTTATGTTTTTTTACTTTTCGAGAAAGCGATCGGTCTACGCGTCGAACAACTCTGGTCGCGGTCGGTCTACGCGTGGATTATTCCCGAGTGCGATCGGTCTACGCGTCAACTCAATGTACATGCGATCGGTCTACGCGTCGAACAACTCTGGTCGCGGTCGGTCTACGCGTGGATTATTTCCGAGTGCGGTCGGTCTACGCGTCAACTCAATATACATGCGATCGGTCTACGTGTGGATTTTAAATTCCTCTTTCCTTTTTCGATATCAATTTTTTTCATCAATTCATTAGAATAAATTTTAGGTCAAATTTTTTTTCGCGTTTCATGAAAAATTTTTTTCTTCATTTTCGAATTTCAAAAAAACCGATCGGTCTACGCCTGGAATCATTTTAATGTTCTTATTATTTTACAACCGAATTTTTTTTTTTTTTTTTGGGTTTAAGAAAAAAAGGTCGATCCACGGGTAAAAATTTAAGGTTTATTCATTTCATTCCGATGGAAAAATAATTTAAAAAAAAAAATTTTTAAGCACGTTTTGATATTGATCGTTACGTTAATGCGATAAGAAGAAAGTTATGTTCTTTTACTTTTCGAGAATGCGATCGGTCTACGCGTCGAACACCTCTGGTCGCGGTCGGTCTACGCGTGGATTATTTCCGAGGGCGATCGGTCTACGCGTCAACCCAATGTACATGCGATCGGTCTACGCGTCGAACAACTCTGGTCGCGGTCGGTCTACGCGTGGATTATTCCCGAGTGCGGTCGGTCTACGCGTCAACTCAATGTACATGCGATCGGTCTACGTGTGGATTTTAAAATCCTCTTTCGTTTTTCGATACCAATTTTTTTTCATCAATTTATTAGAATAAATTTTAGGTCAAAGTGGTTTTCGCGTTTCATGAAAGAAATTTTTTTTTTTTTCGAATTTCAGAAAAACCGATCGGTCTACGCCTGGAATAATTTTAATGTTCTTATTATTTTACAAACGAATTTTTTTTTTTTTTTTTTGGTTTCAAGAAAAAGCGGTCGATCTACGGTCGAAAAATGAAGGTTTATTTATTTCATTTCGATGAAAAAATTATTTGAAAAAAAATTTTTTAACCACGTTTTGATATTGATTGTTACGTTAGTGCGATAAGAAGAAAGTTATGTTTTTTTACTTTTCGAGAAAGCGATCGGTCTACGCGTCGAACAACTCTGGTCGCGGTCGGTCTACGCGTGGATTATTCCCGAGTGCGATCGGTCTACGCGTCAACTCAATGTACATGCGATCGGTCTACGCGTCGAACAACTCTGGTCGCGGTCGGTCTACGCGTGGATTATTTCCGAGTGCGGTCGGTCTACGCGTCAACTTAATATACATGCAATCGGTCTACGTGTGGATTTTAAATTCCTCTTTCGTTTTTCGATATCAATTTTTTTCATCAATTCATTAGAATAAATTTTAGGTCAAATTTTTTTTCGCGTTTCATGAAAAATTTTTTTCTTCATTTTCGAATTTCAAAAAAACCGATCGGTCTACGCCTGGAATCATTTTAATGTTCTTATTATTTTACAACCGAATTTTTTTTTTTTTTTTTGGGTTCAAGAAAAAAAGGTCGATCTACGGGTAAAAATTTAAGGTTTATTCATTTCATTCCGATGGAAAAATAATTTAAAAAAAAAAATTTTTAAGCACGTTTTGATATTGATCGTTACGTTAATGCGATAAGAAGAAAGTTATGTTCTTTTACTTTTCGAGAATGCGATCGGTCTACGCGTCGAACAACTCTGGTCGCGGTCGGTCTACGAGTGGATTATTTCCGAGGGCGATCGGTCTACGCGTCAACCCAATGTACATGCGATCGGTCTACGCGTCGAACAACTCTGGTCGCGGTCGGTCTACGCGTGGATTATTCCCGAGTGCGGTCGGTCTACGCGTAAACTCAATGTACATGCGATCGGTCTACGTGTGGATTTTAAAATCCTCTTTCGTTTTTCGATACCAATTTTTTTTCATTAATTTATTAGAATAAATTTTAGGTCAAAATGGTTTTCGCGTTTCATGAAAGAAATTTTTTTTTTTTTCGAATTTCAGAAAAACCGATCGGTCTACGCCTGGAATAATTTTAATGTTCTTATTATTTTACAAACGAATTTTTTTTTTTTTTGTTTGGTTTTAAGAAAAAGCGGTCGATCTACGGTCGAAAAATGAAGGTTTATTTATTTCATTTCGATGAAAAAATAATTTTTAAAAAAACTTTTTAACCACGTTTCGATATTGATTGTTACGTTAATGCGATAAGAAGAAAGTTATGTTTTTTTACTTTTCGAGAAAGCGATCGGTCTACGCGTCGAACAACTCTGGTCGCGGTCGGTCTACGCGTGGATTATTCCCGAGTGCGGTCGGTCTACGCGTCAACTCAATGTACATGCGATCGGTCTACGCGTCGAACAACTCCGGTCGCGGTCGGTCTACGCGTGGATTATTTTCGAGTGCGGTCGGTCTACGCGTCAACTCAATGTACATGCGATCGGTCTACGTGTGGATTCAAAATTCACTTATCGTTGATCGGTTTTTATTGTCAAAACAAACTTTTTCGATTCAATTACAATTCATAACGTTGTTCACGTTTAACAAGAATTTTTGAATTTTTAGAATTTTATAAACGAGCGATCGGTCTACGCGTCAAATTTTATTCATCGTTATTCGATAAATTAATATAGTCGACTTTATCAATCTTACTTTCCATACTGTTTATATAAGATTCTATCTTTTTCGCATAAATTGAATCATTAAAAATT